>JAKTVG010000022.1:0-54749 GCA_030557085.1 Candida gigantensis
AATTTTGGAAAAAGGGATTTACTATTCGCGTAACCTCGATAAGCAAGGAGTATACGTGATATACCTATTCTACATGTAATGTTAAGTAACCACCTCTGATAAGATCTGTGAATGGGAAACAAGAAGCACACACCAGGGACACAACAATGCTGCTTGTGCTGTTGCTGATGCTGATGATGATGATGATGAGTCAGAGATTAGAATTTGGGATCTAGTGTGACGAACGGGACGTATTGCGCACAATTTTTAAGGGTTATGGCTCTCAATAGCATCGATAACAAACCATACCGACGAAAAAAAAAAAAATATTCAAAAGAAAGAAAAAAAAAAGAAGAAAGGGTTCTGTATGTATAAGAGGACCAACTTCTGTACAAGGATACTCCTGTACATGCATAATTGGGATTTAAAGTATACCCGCATTACATCACATTTTGTGTTGTTTAATCAAATCTCTGAAATTGTAATCTTTTTATTTTTTCTTAATGGGTGCGAATCATTGCGGACGCAACCACCAAAAACCAAAACCACAGGGCCTATTGTCCTTGTTTTGCAGCTGCAAACGCACAGCTCATACAAACGTACATCTTACATTAATTAAAAACCGCGTTTCTAGAATGCTTGATATCTATACATATCGTCAAATTCAATTATTGTGGTTGAATTGACACGCGAAGTCTTTCTATTTTGTGGCGTTTCTTTTCTATCTTTCAGGAAGTACTGTGTTTATCTTGTAATACTGTTGGAAGATAGTCCTGGCATTAATCAACAAAAATCGACTGTTTTTTCTAATGTTAAGATAAGAGTTGATACTTTTTTTAGGATAGGGGGAAAGCAAGATTGGATCATACCTCTCTATCTTGTTTTGACGAAATCATACAACATCTGCATGAAATTGAATCTGGATTTATAAATTCGACAAAAAGAATCATTTCAAATCCGGCATTACGATTACTATTTTTGGAATAATTCATCTCAAGACTCATGTAATGGTTATGATTGTCTTTATTCGGCTCGGAATAGAGTCGATATTATTTTTTTTATTTGTATGGTTCGTTTATCGTCTATATATTTCATCTTAAGCACGAACTACAACTATATGGATACCCATATCGCGTCTATTTAGATTTTGAAAACAAGCGAAGACTAATTTCATGCTTGGCTTGTTGTATGAACTTTTTTTTGATAATATTTTGCTACTAAATTTTCACCAAATAATACTATTGTTTTTACTCATTTTTATCACACAATTGTAAGTAAATCTCTCACCAAACTATTTTAGGGCAATATTTACACCCTTAGGAACAATATTATATTAAATTGTACTTGATATATTGGCTATTTCCGTGATTTCTTGAATTATCAAACAATCCCCATTAGCGGTCCTAAGGAAATAACAAAACTGTAAGAAAGTGATGCTTAGTCACTAGATATTGCGTAATACTCTCGATAATGTAGAGTATACGCTAGAGGAATTAATATTAACTAAGGAACTAAAAGATAACTATATAGATGGTTAATGGATAACTTGTTCTGTTTGTTGTGACTACGCACTCTCTGGCTAATTGGTTAGTGCACTACAAGGTGCACTACCAATTGTAACAAGGAACAGGGGTTACTTTGTTACAAAAACCAACTAAGGCTCTTATGGTCTAGTGGTTAAGACAGTTGATTGCAAATCAATTGGTCCCTGGTTCGAATCCGGGTGAGAGCTTTTTTTTTTGTGTCTGAAATTTTTTATGTCTGATTTTTTCACGTGACATTGCTAAGTTTAGTTACCGCGAATTGAGGCGCCACCTTTTGGAGTCGCTATATTGCTCTCATGGTCTAGTGGTTAAGACAGTTGATTGCAAATCAATTGGTCCCTGGTTCGAATCCGGGTGAGAGCTCTATTTTTTTCAGACATTTTTTTTGAATATTATGGAGATTTTCAGACACAAAAAATCATACCAAGGGTCTTGATAGTTTCTGTTTTTGTTGTTCCTAAATATGTTTTCACAACTAACGTAGGAGCAAGGTAAACTTTTCCTTATATCTTATCGTTATTTTTCATACTGTTTTTTATTATGTATATTCTCTTTTTTATGCTGTTTTGCATATGATCTTTTTGAACACACTGTTCAGCACACCCATAATAAGGTTGCAAAATTGAAACACCTGTTATTCGTAATTTTTGAAGTAAAAGGTTATTTCAAAAGTGTAATGACAAATAAGTAAATGGTGAAATAAAGAAACAACAAAAAAGTTAATCTTCATGCCAAAGTTGACTGTATATTTCTGGGAGAGTTATATCTTGTTACCTTTTTTTTACAACCAAAAGAATTTTCGTTTCCCATTTTTCTTTTTACAACCATCTATCCCATTATGGCAGTTTCAAAGAAAACACATTTAAATACAAAGAGTATGTTTAGATAAAATATTATTTGTCGATCAACTATCCCCCTACGTCAAACTAACAATGTGGTTATTTTTTTTTGCAGGTTCTAGAAAATACAAACCGTTGATCATAAAGAACCCTTCGTCAAACAAAGAAGTTTCACTTGATAAACAACTAAACCACTGGAAAAAACGCAAGGATACATTAACGAAAGCAATTAGATATACCGAAGAACAAGAAAGAGTGCAACAGTTGATTGAAAAGTATTCAAATATGGCTCAAATGGCTTCTAATTATTTATACAATGAATATAGTCTTAAATTTGGAATGACCGGTGGTTATAAGAACTGGCAATTAAAACAATGGGAACAGAATCAGAATAATGATGTAGATTATGAGTTGGAGTTGTTATATTCGAATTATTTTGAATCTGAAGAGTTCAAACAATTATCTGATTTGGAAAAACGAGATATTGAACAAGATTATAATTTAAAGTTTGGTGAAGAAAAAGGGAAAGATGCAAATCCTCCTGAGTTCAGTGATGAGTTTACTATGAAAGATTTGTATAAAATCTTGAATTTGAATTATGAACTTGTATATAAGTCCTAATTAGGGTAATTAATTACGTGCATACAAATAAATAGATCAACAAGCAAGTAATGAAGTGAAGGACAAAGACGGAAAATCTCGCAGCTAAATGAGAAGGAAAAAAAAAAGAATCTGTACCAAGAGGCACCAGCAGCAGCAGCATCTGGGCATCTGCGTCCGCATCGCAACGATTTAAAATTTTTCGTTTTTGCTAAAGAAATGTAAATCTCCGTCTTAGTTTGTAAGCAGAACACAGTACACAGTGCACACAGTTAACACAATACAAACTACGCGAAAAAGTAGGAAAATTTACTTTACTTATTATGTATCACAACTCTAGATAAATTTCACTCTCTTTTTCTTTCGTTTCACTATTTGATTTTTTTACAACCACCAGGGACGACGACAAACCATGACCAAAGTAAAGGTGCTATCTGGAGAAGAAGAAGACTTTGATAAAGCAAAAGTATTGAAACTACTCACAGATGTCAGTTTCCAGTTGGATGATCTTAAACTAGATGAAATTGTCGCAGCTGTGCAACAAGGTTTACCCGCAAAGATAACAATAGATGAACTATACACTTTTATTGCAGAAGTGATAGCTAGTAGAGTCATATATCATCCAGATTACGCAATATTGGCAGGTAGAGTAGAGGCACGGAAACTTTACTTGAAGGTCCCTTATACATTTAGTGAAAATGTGGAGAGGTTAAGAAAATATAAACCATCAGCATCAAATTCAAAATCATATTCCCCAATATCAGCTACATTCTATAATGTGGTCATGAAAAATAAAGAATATTTCAATAAACTAATCGACAGAACAAGGGATTATAACTTAACATATTTCGGGATAAAAACATTGGAAAGTTCATATTTATTAAAAATGAATGAAGAAATTTCAGAATTACCACAATTTTTATTCTTACGTGTTGCCATAGGAATTCATCAAGATGATTTGAATTCCGTGGCTGAAACTTATGATTTAATGTCTCAAAAGTATTTCATTCATGCCCTGCCTACTTTATACAATGCTGGAAGTGATTTTAATTATTTATCCTCTTGTTTCTTAATTGCCATGAAAGAAGACTCAATCGATGGAATTTATCAAACATTACACCAATCAGCATTGATTTCTAAAGCATCAGGAGGAATAGGGATTCATGTTCATAACATTCGTGCAAATGGATCATACATTGCCGGAACAAATGGAACTTCAAATGGATTGGTTCCAATGCTTCGTGTTTTCAATAATACTGCAAGATACGTTGATCAAGGAGGCGGTAAACGTCCTGGAGCATTTGCTATTTATATTGAACCTTGGCATGCTGATATTTTTGATATTTTAGAAATGAGGAAAAATCATGGTAGTGAAGAGTTAAGAACTAGAGATTTGTTCTATGGATTATGGATCCCTGATTTATTCATGAAAAGAGTGAAACAAAATCTAGATTGGACTTTGATGTCCCCCAGTGATGCTCCTGGATTAAGTGATGTATATGGGGAAGATTTTGATAAATTATATGAAGAATATGAACAACAAGGCATTGGAATCAAAGTTAAAGCACATAAATTATGGTTGTCTATTTTGGAATCACAAACTGAAACAGGCGGACCATATATGTTATATAAAGATGCCTGTAATATGAAATCTAATCAGAAAAATCTTGGTACTATCAAATCATCAAATTTGTGTTGTGAAATCATTGAATATTCTTCACCTGAAGAAACAGCCGTTTGTAATTTGGCTTCCATTGCTTTACCAACATACCTTAGGTCAACTGATGATGAATCTATTGAGTTTGATTTTGAAAAGTTACATTCCGTGACAAAAGTATTGACGAGAAATTTGAACAAAGTAATTGATGTAACAAAGTATCCAATTGAAACAGCCGAATTCTCAAACAAAAGACATCGTCCAATTGCATTAGGTGTACAGGGATTAGCTGATTTATTTGCTGAACTAAGATTACCTTTTGACTCTGCGGAGGCTAAAACATTAAATATTCAAATATTTGAAACCATATATCACGCTGCACTTGAAGCTTCTGTTGAAATAGCTATTAAAGATGGCCCATATGAAACATTTCAAGGATCTCCTGCTTCCAATGGAATCTTACAGTTTGATATGTGGAACCATAAACCTTCATCTATGTATGATTGGAGTTCATTGAAGGAAAATATTCAAAATTTTGGATTAAGAAACTCTTTATTGGTTGCTCCTATGCCAACAGCATCCACTTCTCAAATTCTAGGTTTCAATGAATGTTTTGAACCATATACTTCCAATTTATATAATCGTCGTGTATTGGCAGGGGAATATCAAGTGGTTAATAAATATTTGATTAAAGATTTAATGGATTTAGGTATTTGGAATTCAGCAATGAGAAATAAAATAATAATGGAAAATGGATCAATTCAAAACATACCTAATATACCGGAAGATATCAAAAAATTATATAAAACAGTATGGGAATTATCTCAACGAGTGATTGTGGATATGGCTTCAGATCGAGGAAAATTCATTGATCAACTGCAAAGTATGAATATTTATTTACGTAATCCAACAATTGGAAAATTGACAAGTTGTCATTTTTATGCATGGGAAAAAGGATTAAAGACTGGGATGTATTATCTACGTACTCAAGCTGCTTCTAGAGCTATACAATTCACGGTAGATGCAACTGAAGCAGCTAAACTTGGTAATGAAGTAGTCCCTCATAAATCACTAAAAAGGAAAAAGTACTTGGAAACTCAACCTCGGAAACGGAATGCTTATTCTACCCCAGATAGTGAACCATATGATATTCATGATTCTACCCCAATCACTTGTAATATAGAAGATTCCGAAAGCTGTCAATCATGTTCTGGATAGACAGAAAGAAGTCAAAAAAAAAAAAAGAATGCTAAAATAGAGGTTAGAAATTATTCAAAAAAAAAACCTATCATTGTCGTAAATAGTTTTACCTTGTATATATTTATTACCGAAACCGCTACTTCTGTTTTGGGTAACTTTATAAATGCTTGTTTATCGTGTATGCTTTGTTTGTTTGTTGAAACAAACTACCTTTTCAATTTTCTATTGGCAAAATCTGCAACTTGAGTCATACCATCTTTAGTTACGAAAAACTTTTTCTTTACTTTATCTCCCCAAACCAATACTCCTAATTCAGATGCATAATTAGATAAAATATCGTATTCTTGTTGATTAGCAAAATCTTTAAACAAATATCCATCAAAAGTTTGTATCCTATCGAGTTCCAATTGCCATAATCTGATTTGATCAACTACATTAGGAGGTAAGATTTCTAATTTATGTTGTGAAACAGCACCATCAACTTTACTCTGTGGTGCACCACCAGCAGTATTGATATTATGACTAGTATCGAATTCAATCTTCTTATCTAATTTTTCCTTTGCCAATATTCTCATTTGTGGATGTGCATGAGTTTCTAAAAACTTAACCACTTGATCAGCAGTTATTCCATTATACAATGCATTTCTAATTGATTCTCTTGTGATTTGTCCACATACCATATTTGCAAATCTTGTCTTCATCTGAACAAATAAATTCAAAATGGCAATTTCCAAAGGTGATTTCGTATATGCGTATAATTTGAAATTTGTTTCGATTATAATCGATTCTTTAGTCACAACTTGTTGTTCTTCTTCATCCATTGCCATCGATGGAGTTTTCAATGCCGCTGAATCCGATGTTAAAGTCGTGGCTAATCTCGTAGGATAAAATCTACCACTTGTGTCTGATCGTTGATAAACTAACCCATAATCTTTTAAATCCGCCAACATAGTGACTTGAGTTTCACTCAAACTTGAAACAGCATAACTTTTACCTAATTCCAAAGAACCCAAAACAAATATGAAGTTTAATACATCTACTGGGTCCATATTTAATTCTTGAGTTAAATTCAAGTATTGTAATAGTAGAGTCCATATTTGAGCATTGACATCTTGTAATAAAAACTGGAATCCAGTGTTTGTGATTCTTAAACTCGAATTAGAACCTTCCATTAATCCACCCAATTTAAGTAATCTTAAAACTGAATCAGATGGTGTCTCTGTAGATTCTGTCCCCACCATAAAATGTAAAATAGTTTCCCATTTCTGAGATGCAAATGCATCTAAAAACGTAATATCAACTTTATTCTTATCTGTATTAGTATTTATACTTCCAAATGCATTTGGATTTTGTGAACCTGTTAAACAATCACGGAAATTCTTCCTAAATGTTGAATTTAAACGAACATAAGAACCTTTACTATCATATTCAATCAAATGTAAGGATTCTAATCGTTTCAACGCTTCAAATTCTAATTTCCTTGCCAGTGGTTTACACCATTTATCTAAATCTCTCAAAGATATTGGCTTTTCATGGAATAGCATCGACATGATATAGAATTTCGACATCGGTGAAAGTAATCGGAAAATAGACAAGCATGTTGCTGGTGCCTCATACAATTTGGATTGTACTGTCTTCGGTAGTCCCTCCAAGTATTCATTCACGGTAGCTTTGAATAGATTGGATGACATGGCCGTGGGGGAGGATGATATGGAAACAGGAAACTGACAATGAAAAAAAAAAAGAAAGAATAGGATTAGGTTTCTGAAAATAAACCATTGATTACCAAAAGCTGCTTACGCACTCAAACACTTTACTCGACTAAGAAGAGAGAGAGAAAGAGGGCGAAAAAAAAAAGTTGTTACCAGATGAGATCCTAAAATTATTTTTCATTTGTATTTATTTCCATTACTACTTTACTTGTTCAACTTCACAGACTCAAAAACAAGGGAAAATGGCTCCTAAAAGAAGACGCAACTCACTGAAGGCGTCAACGGCAACGGTAACAGCGGCGGAACATGATACATCATTCAATGAATTATTAAAACCTGAATACAAGGGTAAAAAGTTAACCGATGAGATCAATACTGCAGAGGATAAATGGAATCTACTTCCAGCATTCTTGAAAGTGAAAGGGTTAGTTAAACAACATCTAGATTCATATAATTATTTTGTTGACGTAGATTTGAAGAAAATTATCAAAGCTAACGAATTAGTTTTATCCGATGTTGATCCTGAATTTTATGTCAAATATTTGGATATTAGAGTGGGTCATAAATCCACTTCAAAACCAGGTGTGAAAGAAGTTGTTTTACCACCTCATGAATGTCGATTAAGAGACTTGACTTATTCAGCTCCAATTTACGTTGATGTTGAATATACCCGAGGACGTAAGATTATTAGACATAACGATTTGGAAATCGGTAGAATGCCAGTCATGTTAAGATCAAACAAGTGTATGTTGGAAGGAATGTCGGATGATAAGATGGCGAAAGTGGAAGAATGTCCCTTGGATCCAGGTGGATATTTTGTTGTCAATGGTACTGAAAAAGTTATTTTGGTGCAAGAACAATTATCTAAGAATAGAATCATTGTGGAAGCAGATGAAAAGAAAGCAATTGTACAAGCATCAGTAACTTCTTCCACTCATGAACGTAAATCAAAAACATATGTAATTACTAAAAACCAAAAGATTTATTTGAAACATAATTCCATCAGTGAAGATATTCCAATTGTAATTATCTTGAAAGCTGCAGGAATCATATCTGATCTAGAAATTTTACAATTAGTTTGTGGATCTGATCCAAATTATCAAGATTTATTTGTGGTGAATTTTGAAGAAGCTGCAAGATTAGAAATATTTACACAACAACAAGCATTACATTATCTTGGTAAACGTGTGAAAACAATTAGACGTGCTGGTGCCCCCAAATTATCACAACTACAAGAAGGTATTGAAGCAATTGCCACTACTATTATTGCTCATTTAACTGTCTCAGACTTACAATTCAGAGAAAAGGCACTTTATATTGCAACAATGGCTAGGAGAGTAGTTATGGCAATGTACAATCCTAAAATGGTGGATGATAGAGATTATGTCGGGAATAAGAGATTGGAATTGGCAGGTCAGTTAATGTCATTATTATTTGAAGATTTGTTCAAAAAATTCAATTCTGATTTTAAAGCCAATATTGATAAAGTTTTGAAAAAACCAAGTAGAACATCAGAATTTGATCCATTATTGTCCATTAATATCCACTCCAATAATATTACTATGGGATTGAATCGTGCACTTTCAACTGGTAATTGGTCATTAAAACGTTTCAAGATGGAAAGAGCAGGTGTTACACATGTTTTATCTAGATTATCATATATTTCAGCGTTGGGTATGATGACTCGTATTTCATCGCAATTTGAAAAATCAAGAAAAGTTTCTGGTCCAAGAGCTTTGCAACCTTCTCAATTTGGTATGTTGTGTACTGCAGATACTCCGGAAGGTGAAGCTTGTGGTTTGGTTAAAAATTTAGCATTGATGACACATATCACCACCGATGATGAAGAGGCTCCCGTTAAGAAATTATGTCTCACTTTGGGTTGCGAACCAATATATGCATTGGACTCTGCTACTTTACACACAGATGGGAACTTTGGGGTTTATCTTAACGGTACTTTGATTGGTACTACCAGATTTCCTGCAAAATTTGTTCATGATTTCCGTCATTTGAGAAGAATTGGTAAAGTTTCTGCATTCATTTCAATTTATACAAACACTCATCATCAAGCAGTTCATATAGCAACGGATGGAGGAAGAATTTGTCGTCCATTGATTATTGTGGAAAATGGCCAATCAAAAGTGACAGCTGAACATTTGGCACAATTGATTAATCAAGAATGGTCCTTTGATGACTTTTTAAAGCATGGTTTAGTTGAATATCTTGATGTCAACGAAGAAAATGATTCTTTAATTGCATTGTATGAAGAAGATATAAACTCCATTCCAGGTACTTCAGTGACTCATTTGGAGATTGAACCATTCACTGTATTAGGAGCAGTTGCTGGGTTAATTCCATACCCACATCACAATCAATCACCTAGAAATACTTATCAATGTGCGATGGGTAAGCAAGCTATTGGTGCTATAGCATATAATCAATTTAGAAGAATTGACACATTGTTGTATTTTATGGTTTATCCACAACAACCAATGGTGAAGACGAAAACCATTGAATTAATTGAATACGATAAATTACCAGCGGGTCAAAATGCAACAGTGGCAGTCATGTCATATTCTGGTTATGATATTGAAGATGCGTTAGTATTAAACAAAGCATCTCTTGATAGAGGATTTGGTCGTTGTCAAGTTGTTCGTAAAAACACTGTTCAATTGAAAAAATACCCTAATCACACACAAGATATCCTTGCCGGTATGCGAGTGGATGAGAATAACAAACCAATTTTCCTGCATCAGGCATTAGGACCAGATGGATTGGGTGAAGTCGGGAGCAGAATTTTCAATGGACAAGTATATGCTAACAAATGTGTTCCTACCAATTCTGGAGATTCAAATTTGGGAGGACAACAAGATCAAAGACCAACAGAGAGTCATAGAGAAGCAGCTGCTTTTTACAAAGGTCCAGAACCTTCATATATTGATCAAGTTATGATGTCAGTTAGTGATAATGATCAGGCATTGATAAAAGTTTTACTTCGACAAACTAGAAGACCAGAATTGGGAGACAAATTCTCATCTAGACATGGACAAAAAGGTGTTTGTGGTATTATTGTTCAACAAGAAGACTTACCATTCAACGACACGGGGATTGTTCCTGATATCATTATGAATCCTCATGGGTTCCCATCTCGTATGACGGTTGGTAAAATGATTGAATTGATATCTGGTAAAGCTGGTGTATTGAATGGTTCTTTGGAATACGGTACTTGTTTTGGAGGATCTAAACTAGAGGATATGTCGAAAATTTTGGTTGAAAAAGGGTTCTCATATTCTGGGAAAGATATGTTATATTCTGGTATAACTGGTGAATGTTTACAAGCGTATATTTTCTTTGGTCCAATTTACTACCAAAAGTTGAAGCATATGGTTCTAGATAAGATGCACGCAAGAGCCCGAGGACCAAGAGCAGTGTTGACAAGGCAACCTACAGAAGGTAGATCAAGAGATGGTGGTTTGAGATTGGGAGAAATGGAAAGAGATTGTGTTATCGCATATGGTGCTTCTCAATTGTTGTTGGAAAGATTGATGATTTCTTCGGATGCATTTGAAGTTGATGTTTGTAATAAATGTGGTTTAATGGGATACAATAGTTGGTGTACAACTTGTAAAAGTTCAGAAAACGTCATTAAGATGACAATCCCTTACGCAGCAAAATTGTTATTCCAAGAATTATTGTCAATGAATATTGCTCCGAGATTAAGATTAGGTGATGTGTTTTAAACGAACCTCTGTAAATAGGTTAACATAAAATTTGCAACAAAATATACATTTGATAGAGTTTTAACCATACATTTTTTTTTTATTTACCTCTAAATTTTTGAGTTTAATATGGCCAGCGGTTGTATCCTCCTGTGGCTATTGTTGTAATCGTCTAATCTGTGTTGTTGGTTGAAAGTCGAAAGAACAATCACCAATTGCAGCCACTGTACAAAGCCTTTGTTGGTTATGAGTTTAATTTGGAGTGTGTGTAACCAAACAATAAAATTAGAAAAGCGAGAAGAAGCAAACAGAAAAAAAAAAAAACATAATAATACTACAGATCATTCCTTATCATTTACCTTACCCATCAACAAACACACCCTTTAATTATAAATCCCACCTAAAAAGTTTTGTCTTCCCTTGATTACTTCTACAATGAGTCACCCTAGACCTATGGAAAGGAGGAGCAATATCTTTCGCTCCGGTATAGTGGTGCTTTGCTCATTGACATTACTATGTTTCTGTTTATTTAGTTACAAATCCGTCTCCACACATCTTGTTTGGGATGATGATCCTTACAATTTAACGAGGAATTATATCAAAGAAATACTGAAGGAATATTTGGAGCCATTCAAATTCATGTTTAAACATGGATCTAATCAAAATACTACAACGAACGAAGTTGAGCTTGACTATCCGTTAAATAATGTGGTCAGTTCATTTTTCCCTATAGATGCCGTGATACGATTAAATACTACCGATGATTTCAATATAACCACTCATGAATTTCTCGGGAGATATGCTTCCTTTAGTCCCATATTGAACCACAAATTGGAAAGCAAATACAAAACATTGCCTTTCAATGCTTGTGATTTGGATGAGTTGAAGTCGCTTGATGTTTCCACATATCGCAACAAAGTATTGATCGTTTTAAGAGGGGATTGTACATTTGTCGATAAAGTATCAAATTTACTTGAATCAGAGTTGGACCCAACAACCATTATAATTGCTAATGACGAGCCGTATCGTGGGTTAATAACAATGTTTTCTAATACATTTAATCAAGATGGGTCATTGAATATCCCCATTATGTTTATAACTAATGAAGATTATCGGTATTTGAAAAGTATCGAGTACCAAAACTTGATAGTCGAAATCACTACAGCATATATTGGTAGTTGGCTTAGTATTATTTTATCAATGGTGTTATCTCCTCCATTGTTGATTATTTTATTCTATGCAATCATTATATGCGGACAAAAAATCAGGAGGAGACAGGTGAATATTAGAAATGCCAAAATGGTGAGAAGCTTGCCGATTTACATTTATAATATTGATCACCTTGTCTTAGGGAAATATTTTCAGCATTATTTAAAAGTCACTGGTCAAACTAATATGGTTCCGCGAGATAGTGAAAATATGTTATTACTAGAGTCACCAAAACCTTCACCAAATGCATCTTCATCTTCAATAAATAAAATAATAGTTGGTGGGATAGATTTACGTTCTTCAAAAGTACCATTGCATGCGATAACTGCCCCTGACGACTTTTATCCGTCTTATAAGTGTTCTATTTGTTTGGAAAAGTATGTACCATTGAAATCGAAGGTTCTTGTTTTGGATTGTAAGCATTTTTTCCACGAGAAATGCTTGTCAAATTGGTTGATTAATTTCAAGAGAAGTTGTCCCTTATGTAATTATACCCTTCACAACACCCACTATGGTAGTAACAGCAATGCCTACTTGAATCCAGGCCAGGATGACAATGTTGACTATGGAAGCATGGCGGACTTGGAAGCTGGCCCTTCAAGTCCATTTTTCAATTCATCTTCGTCACAAATTGAAGCAATAGAAAGTGACGTGGATTCCAATTCGTTGGATCCGCAAGTCTTCAGCGCATCAGAGGAGCAGATAACTTTTCCAAACATTCAAAGTGGAAGGTCAAGTGAGGAGCAACAAGAACAAGAAGTAGAGCAAGTACAAGATACCACGACCAATATATCCCATAGCATTTCATCGCCTTCTTCGGATCAATCATTTTACACGGCAAGCAGTCAGCCTGTTGAAACTACGACTAGCGGATCAAGACAACAAATGACATCGGAAAGACCTTATCTAATATCTAAACCACTGCAAATTTTATCTCGATTTTCCACCTCCAACGTCACTGGTGCTGAACTAAGTGCAAGTATTGACACTACAAGTAACGACCAAGTCCAAGATGAAGTGAGTTCATTTGGGTCTTCAACTACTAGTATAATCGAAACAGATCATGGTGATGAATTGACCCTTGATCTTCAAAATCTGCACTAAGACATATATATATATAGCTTTAGCTCTGTTTCTATTTTATATGAGTGATATTTAATACATTATGTTTATTGTGGGGGTGTTTCACTTGGTCCCGGGGTTCGAATAAAATAACGTACCAGATCACGTGACGATCAGTCACCTTTTATTTCGAGAATTTTTATTTGTCAACCCTAATCACACCGGGCGGGAAAAACAAAAAATCAAAGTAGTAAGAAACAGTAAACCTTATATTCAACTATACACAAATCAATTATTGCAAAAGTACTTTGAGTGATTCTGGCATGAGTGACGAGAATATAAGCAACCCTGGGGGTGAAAAGACAGAGATGTCACCAGATTTACTGCCTACAATCAAACTGGAAAATGAAGACAAAAAACCTGAGAAATCAGAAAAACCAGCTAAGAAACGGAAAAAGAAGTTGGAAATAGCCTGTGTGTATTGTCGTCGTTCACATATGATATGTGATGAATCTAGGCCGTGTCAAAGGTGCATTAAAAGAGGGATAGGTCATCTCTGTTATGACGAACCTTCTAATCCTCGACAACGCAAAAAGGCAGCTGCCTTGCGCAAGACTCAAAGTGAGAGTACACCACAGGCAGCGTCCCCAACAACAATTCCTTTGATTGGAACAACAAGTAACCAACTGCCCTTGCCACTACCTCCGCTACACGCGTCTCTGGGAATCAGGTCCACGCAGAATCAACAAGGTCCGGTCTCATTTCCACTGCCAAACCTGGAACAACAGCCATTACAACAATCACACCTACAACAGCAACAACAACATCAACAACAACATCAACAACAACAGCAGCAACCACAACCACAAGAGCAACAGCAGTCACAACAACCACCTCAACAGCAATTGCAACCTCAGCTACCACAACAACAGTTCAACAATCATCATCAACCAAAATTGATCAAGAACTCGGTGCTATCACAAACATTGCCGTACAACCAACAGCCGTTTTTTTACTCAGAACATGCAAATAGTGAGTTTAGTTCATTAAATGATTTCTTATCCATGATTGACGATCCTGAACTAGTCAATGGGGCCTTGAACGATGAAGCCAATGGAATATTAAATTTTGGAGTGCCGACTAATAACAATGGTTTTCCTATTAGTGGAGGGAACAGTGCAACTAATTTGAACGCAGTATTATCCTTTTCTCCTCCTTCCAATTTGTTTCCACCTGCGTTCCCCAACGAATCAGATCAAACGCAACAGCAATCACAACCACAACAACAGCAGCAACAGCAACAACCACAACCGGCACAACCAACTCAGCCACAACTGCGACAACTTGAAAAAACTGAACTAGGTGGGGAAAAGAATGACCAACAACCAGTTATTTCTGATTCGGCACGAGATAAATTTTTCCTTACTGCAGCGGATCCTACTACGGAAATTTCACCTGAAGAAAGATTGAAACAAGTTATTAAAGCCAAATTGGAAGCTGGTTTATTACAGCCATATAATTATGCCAAGGGATATGCGAGGTTGCAAAAGTACATGGACAATTATATGAATATCTCGAGCAGACAAAGAATATTGAAGCCATTATCGATATTTCGTCCTGCTTTTAGAGCCATAGCGCGTACTTTAAAAGATGTCGACTTGGTATTGGTAGAAGAAAGTTTTGAAAGAATGTTGTTGGATTATGATCGTGTGTTTACGGCAATGGCCATACCTGCATGTTTATGGAGACGTACCGGAGAAATATATAGAGGTAACAAAGAGTTTGCCTCCTTGGTAGGTGTGACTACTGATGATCTTAAAGATGGGAAATTGGCAATCTACGAGTTGATGAGTGAAGAGAGTGCAGTCAATTTTTGGGAAAAATACGGTGCAATTGCCTTTGACAAGGGGCAAAAGGCTGTTTTAACAAGTTGTAATTTACGAACAAGGGATGGTATTAAAAGAAAGAGCTGTTGTTTCAGTTTCACTATAAGAAGAGATAGATACAACATTCCAAGTTGTATAGTAGGAAACTTTATTCCTATTGATCTCTAAAAGCGTCCATTTCATTGTTTTCTTTGGGGGTTTGCCTTTTAAAATTATTTATATGTACTATAATTATTTCCGATATATATCTATATATCAAAAAAGATACGTTAATTTGTTTTTATTTTACATCGTATTTATTACTCTTCTTCTTCTTCGTCATCTTCCATGACAATGTCTTCATCTTCATCTTCGTCTTCTTCTTGCTTCTTTTGTTCAGCTAGAGCCTTGGCTTCTTCTTCTTGAGCTTCACGCAAGATCCTTAATCTTTCTTCTTTCAATTGTCTTTGAACAACAACATATTGACCCAATGGAGTTTTGTTCAATTCATAATCGTTCAAGAATAATTGCACCTCGGTTTTGTTCGATGGTCCGTATTCAACGTTAGATCTTTTACCGGAGATGAAAGTAGCATTGGAGTTCAATTTTTCAATCAATTGTTGCAATTGCTTGTTGAATTTCACATTTTTGGATTTTTTAATAAACCTTCTTAATGATAATACGGCAGGAGTAACTAATTCTGGGAAAGCAATACTCTTGGCATATAATCCAAAAAATTCACCACACAACTCTATGAATTGTTCACATAATCCATCTTGATAGACTCTTGTTTTTAAATATGCTTGATTGACTTTGATATTATGATCGAAATCGACAGCTTGTAAATTAGAAGCTTTTGGAGCTTTGGTAATAGCTGTTGAAGTTAAAATTTCACTAAGCAATGGGAACAATGGAATAAACACACCAGTGGATTGAGATAATCTGATCAAGGATCTGATTAAATAAAATCTTAATGGGAAAAATTGGGCAGTTGGAATCAATCTAATGGCACCTAAAGTGACTTGGACAAGCGGGTAGATCAATTGTCTCAATGGTGATTCTTTAGATTTGTGGTTTTGCAATTCCTTTTCAGGATTACAATGTTGAGATAATACTCTGGACCAAAAATCTAATGAGTGACAATATTGCCAATTGTATATGGTTTTGTATCCTTCTTTTGCATTGGAGGTAGCATTGATACTGTTACGCAAGTGAATTGCCAATTGTCTAATATATTCAAATCCAACTTGATAACTTAAGGTTTCGTTAATACCAAATAATTCAGCAGCAGAGTTTTTGCAAAAGTTGATTTGACCCATGCTATGAGCATTGGTCTTTCTACAATTTTGCAAAAAGGAGGAATAAGTCAATTTCAAAATAGATTCTAAAACCGATTTTGGAAATTCTCTAGCCACGTTATTTAGGAAAGCAAAAGTGGCAATTTGAGTTTGGACATCCAAAGTGCTTGCCCATACATTAACAACTGCTGTCAAAATATGTTTCAATAATCTTCTGTGTGACAAATAAAATGGAAAAACTTCATATATGGAAGCTAGAATCAAGGCAGCAGTTTCAGTATTGGTAATATCATTTAATAAAGTAATATACGAACCTGCGTGGGACTTCAAAATTGCTGCTATTTGGGTGGCATATTGGTTCTTTTGAGGGACGGTTCTTACTCCTTGTGGATTCGTTTTGTATTTCACTAATTTTTGAACAGCAGCTGGGATTTTCTTCAAAACTAACAACATTAATTCTGAGAATGCCTTGGGGTCAGTTATAGAAAATTTGTAATCTTCAGAATCAGAATTGTGAATGTTCACAGCAGCTTTAAATGCAATGACAATGTTTCTGATAATCTTTGGTGTAGGTTTTTCCAATTGTTCGTTCCATTTTTTAACTAATTTTGTAGTTATTTCAACTTTAGAGTTGGTAGATGATGCTGGACCCGACTCTTCTTCCGATTCAATATCACTTGGGACTTCTTTCTCGGCTTCATCATCATCATCTTCTTCTTCTTCTTCACCTTCTTCGTCATCACTAATAGCATCTAAAGGATTTACACCTTCAAAATCCAATAAATCAGTATCATTATTCTTTAAATATTTGTAAAATTCTGGGTCTTCCGCTTCCAAGTTTTTTAAATTTTCTTTCATGGCTTCTTCGTCCTCTTCTTCTGATGATGATTCTCCAGATTCTTCTTCAATTTCATCCTTCTTTTTCTTGTTCTTAGTTTTCTCTTTAGGAACCTCAAATCCACCTGATAAGAAGTCATCTACTGACATATCTTCAAAAACTTCTTTGGCTTTCCCATCTGGTCTCTTAGGAGCATTGCTTTCTCCTGACGATTTGCTCTTTTTCCTAGAAGCAATTTTTTTATTATGTTCTTGAGACTTTTTACGTTGCTCAATAGTATGCTTCAAATGTTTATTTTGAAACTTCTTGGTTTGTTTCGATGTTTTACCCATGTTTGATTAGTATTGAGATGAGTGATAGATGGATTTTCTTCACTTTTTTTAATTCTAATTTTTTTTTTTTCACCTAAATAAAATTTTCTCTAACAATGCGCGCGATGAGATTCTACAACAGTGTGGCAGAACAGATTTAAGCTAATCCTAATATTAATTAAAACGTCTATACAACTTCATCAAACTTTCCCTTGAATGCATCCAGGAGCCAATGATATAACTTATCATATACGATATTTGCAGCATTATTGTACAGTATAGTATGGTCACTATCAGGGAAGAAATGGACATCGTAGTTTTCAACACCATGAAGATTGAATTGATCTAATAACCACATCAGATTCTGAATATGTACATTGTCATCACCAGTACCATGCATGATTAAAAACCTATTAGCAGATTTGAAATTTTCAATGTTGTTAATTCTTGCCTGTGTCTCGTAATTTGGATTTACTTTTGGAACATTCATGTACCTTTCGGTATAGATTGAATCATAAAAGAGCCAATTTGTCACCGGTGCAACCGCCATTCCATATTTGAAAATGTCACCCTTATCATATTCTAATGTCTTCAATGTGGTGAATCCTCCATACGACCATCCCCAAAGAGCAACTCTTTCTTTATCGATAAGTTTTTTATTTCTCTCGATATACTCTGAAGTAATCAATTTCAAATCCCTTGCTTCCCAGTAGCCAATTTTATCGGTTGCAAAAGATCTAAATTTCCATCCTTTCCCGGCAGTACCACGGGGATCTATCACTAGCACGATTGCGTTTAAAGTGGCACTGATAACTTGTAAAAACCCAACATCAAATGTTTTCATCACAGTCTGTGATCCCGGTCCACCATAGGCATGAACAAACAAAGGATACTTGTGTTTGTCTGGATTAAAGTTAGGTGGTAGTATCTCCATTACATTTAATGATATTCCTTCTTTTCCAATCGAAATCTCCTTGAATCTCACAGTAGGAAGATTGATGCCTTTCAAATCACGTGCATCATGTATAGTTGGCTGTTTCAATATGATTTCATCTTCTATATTGGATTCATTAAAATCTTCTGATTTGATATAGTCATGCACATCTGCCATGTTTATTAATCTCTGCCATGGTTGATTGGGGCCCTGGAAACCCAAACTCACGTACTGCCCATTTTTGGAAAACTTGATTTCAAAATACGCATCTTTTTTAGTATTTGTAATGTTTACTAATTTGTAACCATCTTCAAGGTCAATTCCCAATAAATGAGCATCCATGGAACTTCTAATGTTACCCAAGAAATAAACAAAATTTTCTTGCTTGTCGTATACAGCTTCACTCGTCACGTCCCAATCTTGGTTATCAATCAATACTTTTGCTGGACTCTTCAGACTTGGTGAGTCAAATAGAGCCAATGTGTTTCTGCTATTCACAACAATGTTATCAATATACTTTCCATCTCCTATCAACGTCATCGGCACTAGCTTTTCAACCCACCCGCCATATTCTTCCGTCACATTAACTGAAGTTAAAGTGATAACCTGATTGGTTTCCCTCTGATACAATTTCTTAGATAAGATGGAACTCGTTCTGTCAGTTTGTTTCATTAATAAATTATTATCATCAATCCATTCAGCGTAATACAAAATTCTGTCAGAACCGAGATTGTCCTCAGGGTCCAGTATGGTTTCTATACTATTCTTCTCAACATCATAAATGTGCATCGAAACAATCGGATCACTTGTTCCTGGTTTTGGGTACTTGTATGAAGTTTTTATAGGGTACTGATTCACTCCTTCGTATTTTGTTTCATCCAGCTGTTCATATTGAACGCCAACATCTGTATTTGCTTTTACATAATAATCCAATTCAACGTCATTCACCTTAGTGTCATTGATCTTGGCATATGCAATCTGTTTCCCATTGGGAGACCACCAAAACATTGTGCCCTTTCCATTAACTTCTTCTTCATATATCCAATCCAGTTTTCCATTAAATATGTTTGGTGAACCATCATTAGTAATTTGTTTCACTTCGTTGTTTGATAAATCCTGAATAAATAAATTATGTTCAAACCCAAAAAGGACATGTTTCCCACTAGGTGAAAATTCAGCGAAATGTAGTTTTTCTAGCTCGTCGTATTCAAAAGGATTATGATCTGCTCTCTTTTCATCAAGTGGAGGTTGAATTGGCGTATAGGTTGCAGTTAATGGGTTGTACAACCAATACAACGCAAAGCTCAGAGATCTCCACTGCTGCAATGTGTCAGTAACTATGATATGAACATTATCCAACTCATCAATTGAATTAACTGGATTTAATCTAAAGTCCAGTACCTGGAAAAAGTTGTTTGCATATTCGAATCTCTGATTTGATATAAATACTTGGTTGAACTCAGTCCCGAGTTGCTTTATAACCACCTCGCCTTGTTCATGAAGAGTATAGAAGCCTCCATCTTTTTTGCTGTTTGGGTATTGTTGAGGTACTAACCACCTTACATCTTTTCCAAAGGAGTGATATTTCGAACCTTTCCAACCCGACATACTTATATTATTAAACTTAGGATCATATTCGTTGAGTGTCACATTTTCACCATTTAATTGTATTATATTAGTTTGCCAATTCAAATTGGATATGATTGTAGATGGGTTCACTTGTGAGTATAGTATCAAACTTCCAATCCATAGGACAGAAACCAACAAACTGAAAATGCCACATAATTTGGGATTGAAACCTTGTTTCTTATATCTCATTAATATTGATTGGAACATTGGATTGTCATTAAAGTCGTCTATCTTCTGGCCCGTATTTTTTGTATAATTTTCCAAATCGTTAAATAATCCAGACAGTTGAGTGTCTGTGGAGTCACGAGACTCAGGATCCAGTATTGCTGGTGTGGATATGGAATCACTCAGTGATGTCTGCGGTTCTGGCCCACTTTGATCTACTAATTCGTATTCTTCATGATGTTGAGGTTTGCGTGTAAACATGATTGTATTGTGATTATGGAGTGCTGTTCTATATCGATCTCATGAAATAAACTGAATAGAATATTTTGGTGATGATTATCATACAGATAAATATAAATTTTATATTATATTATATTATATTATGTATGAAAATTAAAGTTTCATAGTTTGGATTTTAAAACAAACAATAAAATTTCTTGGATCTCAATCTTTATGTCGTGTTTTCTTTGGAAAATTTTTGTTGCCTAACCCAGCCAAAAAAGGCCAACAGCCTGAAACAACGCGTTCCCACTAAACTTGTAAATGGTACGCTGTTTATAATCAATTGAGTGTTTGAAGAAATACCGTCAGGTCTAGTCAGGAAAGGTTGTAGGTGTTACAATCATCTAGAAGAACTACCTCATGCGTTGTGGCATCGGTTTCGGTCTTCTTCATGTTTGTGCGACATAAGATGGAAGTCGCATTTGTTGTTCCTGTTGCAAATAGAGATTTTGGGCCATCCCTTGTTGGCTAGGTACCAGTAACTGTATTTCAACCACAAGCACCAGTGATCGTGTGATGCAAAGGATACATATATATATATATAACTGAACATTATTGCAAAAGTCTTAAAATCGTACTGAAGCTCGGAACAACTGGTCGTGTAATTTTGTGACAACAAGAAAATGGCAGGGCTTTTTTTGGGGCGAGATCGGTCCTATTTTGTTGTGCCCCTAACGTAAATTCCGTTCTCAATTTTCAGTTAATATAAGATTTACAACAACGTGTCACCAACTGTTCCCTCAAATGGAATAATAGCACTTCTTTATCCCGTAATTACCTAAATATGAATGAAACTTATCAAAGCAGCCTATACGGAGAATTGTTTAAAGACAGTGTTGACAATGATGAAACATTTTACAAATCCCTTTTCAGCACCCCAGTATCAAAGGAGTTATTGTTGGCCGTATTGACTTCAAACACAGAAGCTATCGTATTGACTTCTGAAATATCTGATAGAAACTTGACTATTTTAAAGAAAATTTACGTCAGTGGGTTAAATGTGCTTGCGGGTGCAACTCATTACAATAATTTGAACACAACGGAAACTATAACGGATGCAGAAGAAGAAGCAACAAACTCTACAAACGGGAGAGAACCATCATCAACTGAACAACTTGCTGAAGAAGATGATGGTGGTGATATTACTGAGTTAAATGGGAACCAATCAAAAAATGCCAGCAAACAATATTTAACTGAATACGATGATGGTGATGATTTGACAGTTTTAAATGGAAAACCAAAAAAATCTCAGGATTCAACGAGTGTTAGTGATTCTAAGTTACCATTTAAAGGTGCTGTTCATGTTTTAAATGAAGAACTCAGATACGAATTGATTGAAAACATTCTTAAAATATTCGAGATATGGTTTCAGAACTTGATTGATGTGGATCATAATATTAAGAAAACAAAAGAATCTATTGACTTTGATTTGCAAGTAAGATTATTTGATTCTTGGGAAGATAGTAGCGGTACTTCTTTTGTCACACAATTATTTACCATTTTGAAATCATTCTTAACTTCCTCAATCAAACAAATTGAAGGGGCAGAATCAGGCACCGAGTTTATAAGCTTACCTGCAATTAAAGAGTCCATTCTCTTGTTAAATAAGATATTGAAGTCTTTTTACTTGGATCTTAAGTCTAAAAAGCTATCCACCGAAGAGTACAAAAGTTTAGTCAAGCTCCTAAACACGTTTTATGAAGTTGATTTTACGAATATTTTTGAAAGACTTATAAAAATCACCAATTCAATTGTTGAAGATGATGTATCCAAGCCACCAAAGGTACTTTTGTCATTTCAAACAATGAGCAATTTTTATTTGTTAATAGGAATCTTGGCAAATATCCCTGCCAGTTTATTCTCCGATGTCAAATACAATTCTGATATAACGGCAATGGCTACTGAGTTTGAAAATCCGTACAAAAGTCTTTTCGCTCAAGAATTTAATGATGATATTTTTAATAGAGAAGTGAACCTGAGATTTGTGCCCTTGTTTTGTATGGAGTTTAATTATTGTTATAGTTTCCGTCCCGACTTGATGTTGGAGAAAATACAGAATAGTTCACTTATCAATTGGATTAGTGGTAATAGGTTGAGTTCCGATATTTATGTGAACTGCGCGACAACTGAAACGATTACTAACTTGGAAGTCAATGGAAAATTAAGTCTGATAAACTCAGTAGAGGATTTATACTTACAAGAATTGACAGATATATATAAGTCAAAAGTTAAAAGTTTGTTAAAATTTGGAAAAGATAGTGATGCAAAATTAGACTTGTCGAATCTTTTACCGATCTTTCTCAATATTTATTCATTATCTAAGAATACAAGTTTTACCAAAATCCTCACTACTCAACGATACCACTTTTATGATGAAATAGACAATAGACCAGACGAAGAATTGGTTTTGGTAGAGTTATTTGAAGTGTGGTTATGTCTATTGTCTTATATTGTCGAATACCAGTATCAATCTAGTGTAATGCAAAGTTTAACTAGACTTTCATTATCTTCTTTATTAAATTTACCAACAAGTAATTTAATTGACTACCAAATTAACGAATATAAATGGAAGTTGTGTCATCAAAAGACACCGTTTGTACCAGTGGACGATGGTGATAAAGGATATAAATCTAGTGTGTTTTATATTTTGGATGTGGTGCAAAATTTACTAAGATTTAACTTGAATCATAGACTTAATGTGATTAATTTTTCAATGGGGTTGAATTTAGTGTATGATATTTTGGTCAAGTTTCAACTGGATCCAAGTATCGAATTGTCTAGATATTCGTGGGAGGATCTCCATATAAGTTTGTTTGGATTGATCAAATTTATGAAGAGACAACATTCAATGAAGACAAAACATATAAGTGTTGAAGAATTAGGGGGGTTAATTGAAGAATGCTTTCTAATCTTGAATTTATTGCTTGATTCGAGATTTCATTCTGTAAAACAATTGAATAGCCAGGATCAGCCATCGGCTATTATGAGTATATTTAGCTCCGTGGAACACAGATCTATAAACTATACTTTAGTTTACAATATTTTACTCAATTTTGAAATTGTTCTGACTTTGTTGACTGAATTTGACTTGTCTGAAAACAAGAACTTGACGAATTTACACAACTGCATAGAATATTTTGATAAATTGTTTTATTTGACAGAAGAGTCCAAGATAGAGAAACAAGATAATAAAATTGATGTAATCGATTTTGATTTTGATTCACCTGAATTTGTTGCTGCTATCAATGAATACACTCTGAAACAAAGTGGTAGTAATGATACTGCTGCTGTTGCTGCTGCTACTGATGATGATAATGCTTCTTTGCCGGATAAACCATTGGTCACATCAGCACATCAGTACAAACAGACGTTGAAATTTGTTTCAAAGAAACAACCAAGAGGTGCCATTGAAGATGAAGATATTTTCCACATTATTCAAAGCGCATTATCTATAAAACTTTAAAAATATACGGCGGAGGAGGTCTCCTTCATTTTTTATTTTATAATATTATACTACCGGAATATATAGATATATATATAAATACAAATCAATTTTTCAGAACATTATCCCATTTCACTTTCCCATTTTCTTCCCAGGCAGGGTCTATTAGATCTTTTGCATTTTCAGATAGTATTTTATAAGAATTTTTAATAGTACCAATACTCACCCCAGTTTTATCTCTAATTTGTTGTTGTGTCAATTTTGTATCTCCAAGAACTTTCGCAGCAAGAAAGATAGCAGTAGCAGCAATTGTAGTTGGAGATCTACCAGCCAAGACTCCAAGTTCATGACATCGTCTAGCAATGTGTTCGGAGGCGCTTGTAATGGTTAAGTTCAACCCCAAATGTGAGCAAAATCGTCTAATCAAATCCTCTGCTGAATGAGTAGTCAAATTAGTTGTTTCATCAACAATTGAAGTCGATGTATCATCATTACCCAAATGAGAATGAATGATTTTTTTAATTAATCTAGTAACTTTTGCAATTTGTTTAGTGGGTACGTTTGTTAATGCTCTAATTTCTTCTAATGTTCTAGGGACTTCTGCTCTTCTACACCCTAATAAAATTGTTGCTGCCATTATTGAATCTTGTGTTTTCCCCTTTAATAACCTATCTTCTCTCACTGCTTTGTATAAATGTTTAGCTGCATCACTTACTGATTTGGGCAATTGATAACCATTACAAAGTTCGGATATTCTTTGATAAGCTGCTTGTAAGGCATAATTCTTTTTATCAACAAGACTTTTTTGTTGAATCTTGTTCAAATTGGTTTTAGCCCCAGGTGAATTGGAATTGGGAGCATATGAAATCATGGTAGTTAAATCCTCATTATCATATAAGGAGTTACTTGCATCACCTACACGAGACGGATCATCTGTGTTCTTATCATCATTTTGAAAAGTTCTCCATTCGGATCTAGTATCGACTATTCGATCACTTAGTACTAATCCACATTGTCCACATATTATATCCCCTTCGCTGAATCGTTCTATTAAATCAGGTGGGAATTGTTTGCAATCGCGACAAACTAAAGTCACGTTTAAGTTTGGCCCGGTGAATTTGTTGTTACTATCTGTGTTTGAAGACATTTAGATGTTTAACTCATTAGATAGATCACATATAATGTAATTGACAAATGGCTTTTAAAAAAAAGAGAGAGGCATCAATAGAAGAAGAAGAAAGTGGTAGCAATGATAATCATAATGGGCTACTGTGGCCTATTTATAAAAAGAATAATGATATTCACTTGTTATTTTATTTTTATTTTTATTTTTATTTTTATTTTTATTTTGGTTTCTGTTTCTGTTTCAGCCGACAGGTTGTTTAAAAATTTGCGCCTGGTAGAGAACAGAAAAGATATTTGGGGTAACCATTAGAAGGTACCACGGTTAGGAGGAGAGATGGTGGAGAAAATCGCATCGGCTGTAGGTTTAAGTTCAGACGCAATGTTAGGACTAAAGAATTGCGTTGCGGTCGAGTGGTTGGAACTTCGGAAAACAATAACAGATTTGCAGGACAAAGTGTCTTAGTATGAGTATTAGTAGAGTATGAAGTTTTTCATGTGCAAATTTATCTTGTCAAGTGAAAACGAAAATCCTGCGACAATTAATATTTTTATGCAGCGCGTAGTATATTGCTCAAACGACTTAACGCGTGCATCTAAAAAAATCCCTTTTTAACTTTTTTTTATCCGTTGAAGCGAATGCATAAGTTCATCCCACATTAGTGAATTTGTAACCCAGATTGGGATCTTGTGCTTGTTCTCCAATCAGAACAACCAGAGCAAGTGGAGAAAGAAAGAGAGAAGGTTAAAGTAGAGGGCTGGGGGGAAAAACAAGGCTTGAAGTTCAAGACGTGTAATGGTTTTTGAGTACACTCCGTATTTACATAAACTAAGGGTTTTCTCTACTGTTACTGCTATTGTTTTGGCTTTCATTTTGTACTTACTTTCCTTCATGGTATTGTCTGAAAAAGTCCATACAAGTAGTGAATACCACTAGTAAAATACCACCACCTGGACCTAATCTCAAGACTTTTGGAATGAAACCTTTGTACAATGCTCCGAACCCTTCTTCTCTAGCAACTTTTAATATGGAAGGATAAGTCCATTTGTATTGGGTAGAACCAGCTTGGATTCTTGATTTGACAACATCAAATGGAGTGTTCAAAATAGTACCAAAAGTACCACCGATTGTACCACAGGTCAAATCAATCAAGGTCTTTTGAGCTGAGTCTTTTGGTTTTGGCATCATTGATCTGACTTGATGAATACATCCGAAATAACCAGCATTCCACCAGATATGTCTCCATAAAGTAGATTCCAATCCTTTATATAAACCTAAAGCACCATTCTTTTGGACAATATCCTTGACAACATCACCCATACCGTTGAATTTGGTTGTTTTGTCTTGCAATCTAATCTTAATCAATTCGAAAGGAACAACAACAAACGATTCAGTGGCACCAGCAGTAGCACCAGTCAAAATAGCTAATGATTGAGTCATTTTTGGAACACCAAACAAGTTTCTGTAGAATTTCCCCCATTCATCGTTAGCAGCAAATTTAGTAGCTCTCTTTGGAGCTTCCATTAAAATTGGAGCAGAAATACCTTTGTATAAACGTGAAAATCCTTCTTCTTTGATGATCTTTTTTATACAGTTGATGGTACCGTTGTAATCACTATTGGTTGCCAATTGTTGTCTGGTTTTGACGACATCCAATGGGTACATAACAAGGATCTCAGAGACCCCAGCAATGGCACCTGATATAAATTGGTAGATGAATGGTAATGGTTTTGGATCAGACATATTTATTTAATGTTATTTGATATGATATGAAGGTGATTGGTTGAATATTTCAATACTGTTCCTTTATCTAATGAAAATCGTCAACAATTATCTTCTGTTCTCAATAGACTTGTTCAGTTATTATTAAATAATGAATAAATCCAATCAATTGATAATGATATGAAAAGAACAAGAGTGGACAAAAGGATCAAAAAAAAAAAAGGAATACAAAATTTTTTGGACTCCTTAGAACAAAAGGTCTTGTGTGGAAAAATAATATTAAAAATTGGAGAACAACTTCCGACGAAAAATTTTAGTTACTATTATGGCAAAAAAAAAAGTGGGGGTGGTGGCCCGACACTTAGTAATTTTGCTGGTGCTTATCGCCCGCCCCACCCCCAGCCAACCGTCCAATGGATTGACATACAGATTCTTGTACAGGTGATCTCTGTGCTTTCCATTCACATGGCCAGTCTGCCAGTGATAAATTTACTGGGATGAAGTATTATTTTTATTTATTTTTAAGATTTTAACGAGTACCAACCTTGCAATTATAATAATCTATCAACCTGATGATAATTCAAATCTTTTCGCTTGTATCGGAAAAAACAACAACCAATTCACTCACGTGATACGAAGACTTCCTCTAAGCAAATATTCAATCATTTTTGACACAGCATTTAATAAAGAGTTCAGACAAAAAACCAGCTTCCACGGTCTAATCTGAACAATCCAATATGACCTACCGTATCAACCGAGTTTGTCAACCTTGTTATTTACCAATCAAGTTTTATAAAACCCTAATTTTTTTTATGGTATATCATATCACGTGACTTGATTTTCTCTGCTCTTCTCTGCGGCTATAAAAAAAATTTTTCACCAAGGATATTCTTTAGAAATTTCTTACACTTCTTTTTCTTCTTCTTTGTGCGGCAGCCAAAGCTTTAACCGTGTTGCTTGTCTGTTCTATTAATCCTAACGAGTTGGCGAGCGTCAAGCTTTTGGCGAGAGTAAAATCTACACAAACGGTCATCTTAGTGCCCTTTCATTGAAGGTTTTCTCAAAGTTTTCAGTGAGGGCCGGAAGACCATACATTTTTTTAAAAAAAAAGAAACAACAATGTATTCTAGCAATGATATTTGATTCTCAACAAACTATATCCATTGTCCTCTAACTATAGCTAACGAGAAATTTATAAATAGACCAGCTATTATCGACATCTTCTGACGTTTGTTAAATACCGAATCGTCAGCAAGTAAGAATACTATAGCCACGACGCCTAAAAAAACACCAATACAGAATCCCAATAACAAATCCTCATTCACTCTTGATTCATCTAGTTCCACTGGTTGGGATGGTGTTGTGGCTGGTGCTTGCGGTTGTGTTTGATCTCCATCTTGAGTTGTGGGAGTTCTTTCATCCGTCCTTGGGCCATTATTGGAAGTAGACTCAATCCATCTCTCCTCTAGTTGACGTAATCTGTTTTGTCTATTTTCGTCTTCTTCCACGTCCGCAATATCTCCGCCTCCACTTGTTGCACTGTTATCATTGCCGTAGATCAGATAAAACTGACGTCTTAAATCAGTCACATCATCGGAAGAAAATCCCTGTTGTAACAATCTATCAAATCCAATGACTTCTGGATTGGTAGTTACCTCTTGTGCTTTATTGTCCAATTGGTTTTCTTGAGCTAGTTGCTCCTTCGTCAACACTTCACCAATAACACAATGAATATAAATCTGATCTAAATCTGATCGAGGCTTTAATACTTCCTTTTGGAAATCTGTTTTTTCATTCAACACTCTTCCGTTATATATCAATCTCAATCTCTTGTTCTTACATTGAGGAACACTATTTCGAATTGTTGTCTTTAACCAAATCACATTCACCAATTTGTTGACTTCATCTTTGTCGAAATTCACGCCAATGGGAATCGATAAATCCGGTACTTGTTCAGTCGCGGACTCTGAGTTGGTAAATCTTATCACGAGGGTGAACTTCATTGAGTGTGAATAGATGTAGACGGGTATAGGGTAATCGGAGATTAATTAGAAATGGAAAATAGTCACACAGATTTCACCTGGGATTATTTATTGCTATTTATGTTTGTTCGCCCTCACTAAATATTTTTTTTTTCCTGACTTGCGCAGTTGTCAGTGCCTGCCTGTGGCGAAATCGTGCTCTTTACATATAAACAACGGTTTTCCCAATTGTTACAATTTTTTTTAAGTTTCTAGAAACTACCATCAATTCTCTTCAACTTTCCAAATTGGATTTCCCAATCACTAACAAATACTATGTCAACCGAAACCGAACAAACTGTTTCCAAAATAAAGGGAGCAATTGATGATAAATCAATCAGTGAACAAGAATCAAGTCTCAGATATGCTGCATATGCAAATAGATTGAGAACCATCTTATTGGCATCTCATAGATATGTAGCTTACACTTCAGATATTGGTGAATCATTTCGTCCCGTTGCCCATCCTTGGTTAGTTAAATCAGGTTATGCCGTTTCTTGGCTTTATATCATTGGTGATGTTTCATATGCATCTTGGATCACCAAAATGAAAGCTGAAGGAAGATATGTTCCTGGATTGAAACCCTGGGATAAGAAACCAGCACCTAATGAAATTGCTGCAAAGACATTTACATCTACTCATAGTTTAGTAGATTCTGATTGGAGATGGAGTGCTTTAAAGAGAGGTATTTTCCAAAGTATCGCATCCATGGGGTTGCCTGCATTCACTATTCATAGTGCTGTTCGTTATTCTTCCTATATTTTCAAAAACAGTACTATTCCTGTGCTCAAGACTTATGGTCCAGTTGCTGTTGGGTTAGGAATTGTTCCGGTGTTGCCTTATATTTTTGATGAACCAGTTGAACATGTTGTTGATTGGGTCTTTGACCAAGCTGAAGACATTTACAAGAAGAAGAAATTAGAATGATTGGTGTCCATATTTACTTTACTAGATGTTGTTTTATTTATTTATTAGTATTATTTTTTAGACTTAGAATATAAAAATTTTTCCATTATTTAATCTCTTTTGGATGAATTGACAGTTCCACATTTTTTACAAGTTCTTGCATTCATATCACCATCAAAGGCCACAATTGCTTCTTTGATTTGAGTTCCTAAATCTGTTAAATAGAACTCGGCTTCATGAATCACATTCTCACATTTGGTACAGTACCATCTGATCTTATCATTGACACCTTCCGGTCTATCTTGTTCCACGACTATTCCAATTGTATCTTCATAACGACATGGATTGTGTGGCACATTACCTGGTAAAAGAAATGAATCCCCTTCGTGTATGAAAATATCTTTAAATTCTCCATCATCAACAACTTTCAAACATATAGTTCCTTTAACTTGATGGAAATATTCCGGGGTTTGATTTATATGATAATCACTTCTTTCATTAGGTCCACCAACTATCATAATTGTAAATCCTCCTCTATGGAGGCAATAGTTGTTGACTGGAGGTTTCAAAATGTCTTTATTTTCTTCTATCCATTTAGAAATGTTTATAGGAGGTGGAAGAACCATTTTGTGTGGGGGTGTGGTGTGTGTGGTAAGAGAAGTGAAAAAAAAAATCGATCAGCTAATTAATTTTTATGTTTGTTCCCTCCAACGTCCCTCGCGCAATTAAGTGGGCCACAAATTATGCGGATTACGGAGGTTGGATCCGTTGCAGGAACTTGCAGTGTGCAAATCTTGCAACCAAAATTAAGTCTTGTAAGTATTTGTGATTTTTTATGTGCAATCGATATATATTCATAGAAATCTATACAAAACCAAACTATAAACGAAATCGAACCGAAAATTATTATAAAAATTTTTTGGGATAAGAACAACCCAAAAAAGAAAGACCTGAATACAAAACCTACCAGTTTGCAAGCATGCATCAACAAAGCAAACTTTATAGGAAGAAAGAATTAAAACAACGGAACAATTAGCTGACCCCGTATCTGAAATTTTAAGTTAAGCACATTTATAATTTCAATAGCTTGTTGTAAAACCTACTCACAAGTGCCACATTCAGCTTGTTCATCAGTCTGTAAAATAACAAGTTCAATTGGAGAACATTGACCACCAATAGATTTATCGTAAATCTTGTATAAACCATTATCGTCGACTTTACATTCCCAGAATACAATCTTGTGGTTAAGAGCCAAGTAATAGTTACCTTCGTAATGAACAATGGAGAATCCTTTAGTGTACAAAGCATCTGGTTGAACTGGTTTGTCAAATTGGAATTGATGATTAGCAACAATTTCACCAATAGCAAATTTTTCATCATATAAGACACTATCACATAAGGAGATGAGCAAATCACAATCAGTATTACAGATTTGACAATATGGGTAAGTACATGAACTGCCATCTTGACAACCATCATCACCATCATCACAACGTTTAGCCAATTTAAGTTTTTCAGCGGCTGCTTCTTCAAATAACGAGAAACAATTGTTGCAACTAGAAATAGGATAAGTCTTACTACCACAGCCACCATGGTATAATTGACCATCGTCACCTTCATAAACCAAATCTAATTCAGAATCTTGACAATATTTAACACCTAATTCTTTGACTGCTAAAGCAAACTTCCAGTCAAATGAATAGATTTCACAATCATATTTACAACCGTCTAACAAACCCTGTGGTATTGGGACAAGCGAAGCAGTGACAATAGTTGAAGCAGCTAAAGTTAAAGAAGCAATGGAAAATTTCATTTTTATGATTGAGATATTGATTGAAGTGGTTTTGTAGTGATGATAGAATGAAATAAAAAAAAAGATCAAACTTTAGAAGAATATCCTGAGGTATTTATACTTCTCGAGTCGTTATGGAGATGATATTTATTGAGCTGGCAGAACGGTAATAAAGGATATATACGCACAGTATAATTTTTTTTTTGGCTGCTAAAAAAAGATTCTGGTTGGGGTATTCATTCATTCACACACGCACACTTTTGCAATTGTACTTGAATGACAAACAAGCCCCTAGAATAATTTTAAACACATTTTAGAAATGCGAAATTCAAGGTCTTAAGTACATTTAGACCTCCAAAGCAAATTGTTCTTACTACTATTATCAAGTTTGTATAGTTTGATAGTCGACGATCTAAAAGAGTTGTATTCTGAGAGTATATGGCTGTTTGACAAAAACTACATACGTTCCGGAAAACATATTCCACCGATTATTCTAGTAAACCTCTCCACTTACATTAACAGTACACCCAAACGTTTGAATAACAATATACATGAAAAACACTTCGGTTATTGAAGGCGTTCATGGTGATGCCCGTTTCAACAAGACCACTACGAGGTTGAGTACAAACAATTCTCCACCCAATACACTTCAGATTATTACCAACATCTATAACTCTCCCAATATATCCGATTCTCTATCTCAAATACCAAATTAATAACTTTTATGCAAAAAGGATCGATGCAACGGGTCGGGAATCATCGGTCCAACTGTTGTGTTCTTTCTATTGTATTGGAAACGATGACCCGATACTGCACTGGCGAGGGGTTTAAACAATCAACAAAATAACAACAAAGGTCATTCATTCAATTTCCTCAAGGGTGTTAACACGTTTTTAAAATTGTAATCATTGTAGAAAGACAATACCAGTACACTTTCTTTACATTGATATCCTTGCTAATTTCAAGTAATATTAAGATGTGTATTCAGAACACTGAAAATTGCCAAAAACAAAAGAATTATTTATTAATTACACTATATCTACTTTCCACTATTCAATAAAACACCAATAAACACTATTGGAACCACTTTTCATACAAATTTATCATTTTACAACAGTTGCAAAACTATTAGATTATCACACAAAAGGGGGAAAACTCTATTGGTGACAAAAAGCAAAAAATCAACAAGGCAAGAAGAACTGGCTGTGGCCTAATGGTAAGGCACTTGACTACGGTTAAAAATTCAGTTTTGGCTTGCCATCAAGGGATTGCAGGTTCGAGTCCTGTCAGCCAGGGATTCTTCTATTTTTCTTAACTTCTCGTTCTGGCTGTGGCCTAATGGTAAGGCACTTGACTACGGTTAAATCTTAAATTTAGCTCGCCATCAAGGGATTGCAGGTTCGAGTCCTGTCAGCCAGGGCCGTATTTTTTTTTGGTTCTCGTACCAATGCTCGCCCTAGAGTTTATTTTTTCTTGGGGGCACCGCCCAAACTGTGGTCGCAACATTTCAGTTGTTGCTAATCCGTGAATTCCGTTTCTCCCGGTACTGTCATTATCGTCCCTCGTAATTGCAACAGTTGAAAAATGCCCACAATTATCAGTACACAATTCGTTATTCTATTCTATTATTTTATATTTATATTTTAATTAATATTTAAAAATGACAATCTAAGAAGTCTATACAATTAGTACATCTATTTGGAAATAGTTTCGTAGAAAGATTTACCTTGGATGAAGGCAATTTCTTTTTCCAATTTGGTTGGTTGTCTGGAACCATCGGCACCAGCGAAAGTACCAGCACCATATGGAGAAGCACCGTGGATTTCATCCAAGTTTGATTGTAAAGCGAAAGCCTTAGCGTAACCCAATGGAACAAAGATGATACCGTGATGAACCAAGACAGACAAAGCATTAAGAGCAGTAGTTTCTTGACCACCACCTTGGGTACCGGTAGAGACGAAAATACCAGCGTATTTACCGTGTAAAGCACCTTGAGCCCATAAACCACCAGTGGCATCGAAGAAGGCTTTAAGTTGGGCTGGGTAGTTACCAAATCTGGTTGGGATACCAATCAAGTAAGCATCGTAACCAGTTAAGGTTTCGTTAGTGGCAATTGGGTAGTTTGGTTTTGGTGGAGCGTGTAACAATTTCAAGACGTCATCAGATAAAGTTTCTGGAACTTGGTAGATGTCAGCGACACCACCAGCAGCTTCAACACCTTTCTTTTCTTCTTCAGCGATTTGAGCGATGTGGTGGTATAATGAGTAGATGATAATTGCAACTTTGATAGCCATTGTGTATTTGTTTTTATAGTTTGTAGTTGATAAGAAACAAAAAATTATAAAAACTGGAATGTCAATTGAGAGGAGGAATTCGTTGAATTTATATATTGAAAATTTCAAATGTGCGACACTTTACAAAATGTTTAGGGGGAGCCACATAAACCAACATTCACGGAGTTACCTCAAATCTGTTTCTCCCCAGTACAAGAAATTCATGTTACAATTCAAATTTAGTTTTACACTTTTCTTTTTCGCATTACCTAAGATGACCAATTAACAGATCTTCCGAGTAGTTAAGGAACTACAATTACAACTGTGGACCCAATCAGCCAGCTATGGCTGTTGGGAAAACGAAGAAGTAAATTTCCGAAAAAAAATCTCGTTTAGTAAGCAATTGAACGGTTTAGTAATGATGAGATATATACAGAAATCTCTAACTTCCGGAAGAAAGAAAAAATAAATAAATATAGCAAACCGGAAATAGTACAAGAACTGCCACGGTGAAAAATCACACAAAAGTCCACAGGAGAAAAAATACAATCTAGAATTTATCCCAAATGAGAAAATATGGTTTTTGTAGTTTGTGGGAAACAAACTGACAGGATGTATTTGCAATATCAAATGGTGGCAAATTCTACTAAGAAGATTAGTTTCTACGCAATTGCAAACCAAGGGAAGAACCAATTGATACTCAATGGTATGCCCGGAAGTTAATTTGAAATCCATTACAAATGGCAAAAACGGACCACCCCACGAGATTAGATTCGGGGACAAGAATTTAAAATTTGTCGAACAATTGTAGGCGGAAAATTTAATGTGCAGTATATGTGTGTTTGCTTAAATTATTCATATTACTAAAAAAATTGTAAGCAACGAATTCCGAGCAACTGTAAATGACGAAATTCCGGCCAGCACATCAACAAAAATGAACATCGAAGAATCTCTTGGAATTATGTCCCATCCGAGTCAAACTAACCTTATAAAAACCCAAGGCTATGGCTTGCGGAAATACTGTTTAACCATCTTGGTTGAAAAGGAAAAACCTCGTAGTCGCCTTTGTTTTTTCCGGTTTTGGTCTTATTGCAATGGGCTCATCGAGAGTATTACCGGTAATTGTTCAATTGTAACATAAGCATTAGTGTTGAGTTACAGAGGGATTTGTAAGCTTGGAGGTAACTTTATTTTTTTTCCCAGCAATGCCTTGTAGTAATCAGTTGAGTGCAAACGGATATCTAAAAAATTAATTTTAGTAATCGATACATACATGTAATTTTCCATGCCATCCCAATATTTTTTCTTACGCTCCTCACTCCCGTCGGCGTGTTTGTTCCCTTAACCTAAATATATAACTTTTCAAATTCCCACCGGGTTCAAAATTCTTGTACCAATTCTCTTTCCTTTTGGTTCTCCTTTCAATTTTTTTTAAAATCCCCTTTTTTTGTTAATTTTTTTCATTCTTTGTCATTGTCAATTCTTCGGATACAGTTTTTTTCTTACCGATCAATCCATCTTGTCATACTATAACAATTCATAATTAATACATCATGAAGGTTGCTATTGTTCAATACTCCACTTACGGTCACATCACTGAATTGGCCAAAGCCGTTCAAAAAGGTACTGCTCAAGCCGGCCACAAGGCTGACCTTTTCCAAGTCCCAGAAACTTTACCAAAAGAAGTCTTAGCCAAAATGCATGCCCCAGAAAAACCATCCGATATTCCAATTGCCACTTTAGACACATTGAAAGAATATGACGCTTTTATATTTGGTATCCCAACTAGATTCGGTACTGCTCCAGCTCAATTCTTTGAATTCTGGGGTGCTACTGGTGGATTATGGGCCAATGGTGCCTTGGCTGGTAAACCAGCTGGTGTTTTCGTTTCTACCGGTACCCAAGGTGGTGGTCAAGAAACCACTGTCAGAAACACATTGAATTTCTTAGCTCATCACGGTATGCCATATATTCCATTTGGTTACGCTAATGCTTTTGAATTACAATCAAACTTGGAAGAAATCCACGGTGGTTCTCCATATGGTGCTGGTACTTTTGCTGGTGCCGATGGTTCCAGACAACCAACTAAATTGGAACTAGACATTGCTACAAAACAAGGTGACGCTTTTGTCAAAGCTGCTGCTAAATTAATTGGCAACAAGACTGCTTCATCTTCAAAACCAGCTGCTGGTGCTGCTGCAACCACCAAGTCTGATGCTGCAAAAGATTCTTCCAAACCAGCCGCTGCCGCTGCCGGTGCTGCCGCTACCACTGGTGCTGCTGGTGCTGCTGCCACCGAAAAAAAAGAAGCCGCCAACGGTGCTGCCTCTAGAACTCAACAATCTACCAAGGCCCCAGAATCTGCTGAAAAGAGTGTATGTTCTAAATGTATTATAATGTAAACTTAGTCATCAATTCAAAGAGAAACAATAAAACAAAAAAAAAAAAGAAACAACCCCCAGACCCACACATATATAAAAGTTGTAATGGGAAATTATTGATATAATCTTTTTCTTTACATAGATTTTAATATACTAATAGAAAATTGAAAGTAAACAAAAACTAAAATAAAAGAATATATGAGTAGTACTCGTGTTAGTAAATTATCATTATTCAAGTTTTGCAGCAATTGTAAAAAAAAAAAAACACATACAAAAAAGGGGGAGCCCTTCAATCCAATCTATCTCATGACACATATTCCAAACGTATCCTCCTCGGACATTACCTTTATAACTGACGTTAATCCTATCTCAACTAAAAAAACTCACACTCCAAAGCTTCTTCACAAGCCAGAATTGTAAGACAAATCATAAATCTCCACATCCCACAATTTACTCAAAAATTCTTGATCTCAAACCCAGCATACCCTACTTGCGCTTGTTTCGAGTATTCAAAGAATCCACAAACGGGAAACTCATTGGAAATGAAAATAATCGTTCTTCAAAGTAAGCAAGATATTTGCAGGGAGGATGGGACTCCCTGGGAAGATTGCATGATTTGACCCTTCTTTCTCAATCAAAAAAGATATTAAGATCTAAAGAATTAACTGGACTTGAAAGACATGTTTTCTAAACAACACAAAACTCTCCCACAATATAAACTTATTCATGATACTCGGCAAATCACCAATAGACAGACAGACCCATTTTAATTAGACCGTTTGGTTTCTCAAAGCTGGGGGAAAAGGGTAAGTGCAATGAAAAACTTGTTGGTGGAATCTATTGGTCAACTTCTTATCTGACAAAGCCAAGAGGAAAGAACATATCGACAGGAAAAACCCCGGGGATCGGATCGGACACCGTGGAGAAACGGCACCCCAATCACCCAAAATCACCCATCTCTATGTCGGCTCTCCAGTTTCCCAATGATAAAAGATCCCACTAAACATTGAAACATTTTTCGGTTGTTCCTTTGCGTCCCCGTTATCTATTTCATAATTTTTTTTTAATTCCCTTCAAATAGAAAAGAAGACCAATAAACAAAAACAAAGCATGGGAATGGGGAGGGAAGGTGTTGAATGACTAGGCTATGCCTAAAAGAAATTTCCCCAAGTTATAAACGATATTCTGTATTGAAATAAATAAAGCCATCTGCTGGAATCACTAGTAATTGCATTTATTCGAATAAATTCCTTTTGTAAAACAAATCACTAGAATTCTTTGATAAACTTCACAACGTTGAAGAAAGCTTCACAACAACAAATAATTTGCTGCATGCGTGAAACCATCTTCACAAAACACCGTATAAATTATGGGAAAAACAACTACTTGCCATTCAACTCAATGACTAAGCATTGGTGTTCTTTAGGGCTGCAACACTTCCTAAGTTTAGCATACAGGTCCCAATAAAAAATGTGTACTGTCTATTTTGGTGTTTCCACCGATTCATGTGTCAAAAGGGGGAGGATTTGCTGGATGTTGTTTATTATATTTTGGACCAGTACGAGTTTTATAGTAAAAGATATACAAAAAGAGCCACATTAGAGACTCTTCTGTAGTTATAATGGAACATCCGGATAAGGAATATCTAGAAGTTATGCACCATGAGCATATCTCAAGCATTTATGAGCTACCGATTGGATTAAGGAAGGACTGAAGAGACGAAAAGAAAGTGAACAAGGAAAGGAGAAAATAAAATATCAACAAAAAAAAAACACCAGCTAAACAAAAAAAAAAAAAAAACTGGCCCACTAATAATGGTGCGTGTGCTCCTTGCACGACCACAGTAACTTTATTTTTACACCCAACACAACATGATTGACAAATATCAAATATGGAACAAGAGGTTTCATTTCCATTTAGCTCATTTATAATTAAATATTTTAAATTGGATAAGCACGTTTTAATACGATTACAGGTTTGCAAAGGTTTCCAATTTGAGTGTAAAAACTTGGCAATTACCAACAATTTTACCACCCAAACAGTAACAACAGAAAAGGAAAAAAAATAATTACAACAGAAAGTTAAATTTTGAAACTCACACCAATCAATTTTTACAACCAAAATTTATAAAACCAGACAACCACTATTCAAGGTTTTTTCCTTTTTATCATTATTGTGTTTATTAAATAGGCAATGCCAAGTCAACGAGCGAAACTACAATATTTTATGCAAGAAGACGAAGGTCATCATCATCAACCGACGCGTCACCTCCAACTACGGGCACGTAGTTTCACCGAACCTGTTGTCTCGGGACGATCCCTAGAAGAAGATTCGGAAAGACAAGCACAAACAATTGAAGATTTATCATTTATAGAAGACAGTGAGGACGAACCACCTCTACTTTTGAGCTCAACAACAACCAGTTTACCCCGATTTAGCTCGATATATAATTCATATCACTCATCTGCGCCTACAAGTGAAGCGTTTCTCAATCACCTTTGCAACGAAGACTCAATAATAAGTCATGGAAATTTCCAAACTCAAGATTTTGCAGTTGCTTCCCAATCCTATGGATCTCAACATGTTTATAATTCTCAAGTAATACTGGTGGAGCATGATGATACAGATGTTATATTGATCACAAGCCCTAAAGTACAGGCTAATACTGACGATGAATATAATGAGGAGTTTGAAGAGAACATGATTGGTGAATCAGAAAGCACTGAAGAACTCGATAAGATGAATATTCTACCGGGACTTGATGATAAGAAAATAGCGGAGCCGTTTCCAGAGATTGATGAAGATAGTCCACCAAATGAAGATGAGATTCTAAGGTGCTCAACACCGCATAATGAAGACAAAACTACTGGAGAAGTGACGAATGAAGAACTACGACAAAAATCATTGAATCTTGAAAAGATCGAGAAAGTGCAACAAAAGCAAGAAGAAGTTGCAAAAGATGAAAAGATTGAATCCAGTAATCCTGGAAATAATAAAACGTTTCCAGGTGATATTGAAATGATAGTTATTTCATCAGATGATGAACAGGAAGAAGAAAGTGTAATTGAAAATGAAGAAATGGAAGTGGACCAACCGTACCAACGAGTCTCTTCACCAGCAACAGAGAAACTGATCAGCGATACGCGTATGGAAATGAATTATAAACAGAGAGAAATTGCCAAAGATGCTTTGAAACTGAAACAGAATTTACGTTTGAACAATAAAACGAAGAATCGGGACCAGGAACAGAAGATAATTAAAGAAAAGTCGCTGTCACCAGTGGAAGATTCAAAGATTTTGGGCAATTCTGACCCTAACGAGCGAGTTCCAAGACCTTCAAAAGAACAAGATCTGGGCGATGCCACTATCAACCCCAAACGAGATGTCCAAAGAAGGAACGTAGCTAATGATCAATCGAAGAAGAAGAACAACAACGCCACTGTAAATGAACATCCGCAAACACTAAACTCAGCAGAGATGAAACCACCATCTATCAGTCGACCAGTGACTAGACCTTCTTCAAACCAAGAAAATCAAGATGTAATTCCGGCAAGCCGTAAACTAAAGAGAAAAAGAATGGTTTCTAAACCATTATCTGAAATATGTAATCAACAACCCAGGGCTAAAGTAGGATTATCAAAACGGATCAAAATAGATCCATTGCATAGAAGAATAAATAGAAAATAGGCAAGCAAAGCATATGCAACATAGATAGCTAGTTAGAATCCAAAAAAGAATGTCTTATTATCAAAAATAACATCAGTATATTTTTTTTAAAAAAAATGTACGAAAGCTCGTAGAGTCAGGGTCTCATGAAAAAATAACAAACCACAACTGAACATAGCACTTCATAATACGATTTTCCGGGTTAGAGAGTACGTCCATACTAGGGTCCCAAAGAGACCGGCATGACCGCTCATTGCAAGTAGGCCCGGTTGAATATTTAGCTAAAGAAGGAAAAGAAGAAAGGGGAAAACCAGTTGTAAAAATTTTTTTCCTCTACTTTTCTCTTTTGTTAAGTTGTATTGTCAAATCTTTGAGTAATATCACACGACTAAAACATTTCGAGTCACGTGAGGATAGAGATTTTTCAAGAATAATTTCTCTATTGAAAAGTAGCAAAATTTCACAACTAGTTTCTTTGTTAGCACCAGCAGCAAACTAGCAATTTATCAACAAGGTCAGTTGTCCAGAGTAAAACATCTGTGATTAGATTTTTTGTTTATCGATATATTTAGGATGTCGCTCTTGAAATTGGCAGTACAATATAGGTACTTATATTTGGCTTTAATTCTTACCAGTACATACTCAAATTATTAGTCGTTTAAACCAACAGTCGTTGTTGGATTGTACATATAGTATGTTATCACTCATAGTATACGTTTATAAGAGGTTAGTGGGGCAGCAAGAGCTAGGGCGAGGGGCCCTGTCGGATCGGAACCATCGCGTCGGAGTTGTGGGGCGATGTAAACAAACAAACCGCACTAATATCCGTGGAAAAAAAAAAAACACGAGAAAGTGGCGCGTTTAAGAGCCGGCCTGGCTTTACATGGTGGTACCAAAAATCGCCGCGAGTCATTCATGGATGCAAAAAAGAAAAAATGTCGGAATGGTGTTACTTAAATTTTGCTGTTGTACATGTACATGATCAAGATCACAATGCATGAATGTATCCCCAACTCCGGCTTTGATAAAATCTGCACGTCTGTTCGTCTTCCCACGTTTTTCTATCCCCTCAGCAATCAAAAATGGTTCTATACAATAGTTTTAGTCATGGAATAACGTGATACCATTGGTACCCCCAATCATGCCCCCCCTTGAGCGAACAATCATTTTTTTTTCAAGGAAAGCATTAGCTAGTGTGATCGATCATGAATTCAAAAATATCTAAAAAAAAACCTACACTTTGTCTTACCTTATATAAGTAATTACAAATACAAATCTTTAGTTTTTTTTTTATATCATCTTGTATATTTCATCCAGACAAAAACGAAAAACGAAAAATACAATATGCAAGCGATTGAATATCACGGTAACAAAAAGTTAAAATACGTAACTGACAAACCAATCCCCGAACTTCTTCATCCACATGAAGTCAAAATCAAAGTCATCAATTGTGGGATCTGTGGGTCGGATCTTCATGAATATCTCGATGGTCCCATATTCTTTAAAGGTGAAATCAACCCAGTTTCGAAACGTACAAAATTGGGCCAATGTATGGGTCATGAACTATGTGGGGTCCTTACTGAAGTTGGATGTGACGTTGAACGTCATTTGAAAGTTGGTCAACATGTTGTTTTAGAAGCTAATGGGACATGTATGGACAAACAATATTTACAACAACTGAAGGAAGAAAAAGAAGATATGTGTAGTGCTTGTATTAGAGGTCGATATAATGCTTGTAAAAATTTGGGATTTTATGGTTTAGGATTCAGTGATGGTGGATTGGCTGAATATATTGTTGTTGGTGAACATAGAGTGGTGCCATATAACCCACAGATTATTCCTGATGATGTTGCGGCATTGATTGAACCATTATCTGTTTCATGGCATGGGGTCCGTCAATCCAAGATTGAAGAAGAAGAAAAGTCCCCACGAGCTTTGATTATAGGTGGTGGACCTATTGGATTATGTACAATCTTTGCCTTGAAAGGACATAAAGTGGATGTCAAAGATATAGTCTTGAGTGAACCAGCAGCAGGGAGAAGAAAATTAGCTGCTGATTCGTTTGGTGTCAAGACATTTAATCCATTTGAATACTCTGATTTCAATACCCAGATTGAAAAATTATTGGAAATGTCTAAAGGTGATGGGTTTACTCACGTTTATGATTGTTCTGGGACAAAGGCAACGTTCAATACCATGATCAAAACATTATGTGCTGGTGGAGTAGGTACAAATTTAGCAATTTGGCCAAATACTCCAGTTGATTTCTATCCTATGGATTTGACTTTGAATGAATTATATTTGACTGCTAGTATGGGGTATACGAAATTAGATTTTCAATTGGTGATTAAGGCATTTGAAGAAGGGTTGATTGATCCAAATGAAGTTCGTCAGTTGATTTCCAAAAAAATACCATTGAAAGATGGAATAGAACATGGTATCTTGGATTTGATCAATAATAAAGACAAGTATATTAAGATTTTAGTACATCCTTTGTAATGTGCATTTCTGTTTGAGTTGAATGGTGGGAATTTCGTCTGTAATTGTTGCATAGTAACACAAAATGTGGAAGTTGCAAAATCAAAAAAAAAAATAAAAATAGAAAAAGTAATAATAATTTTCGTACTCTCTGTTTTCTCTTCACTTCTTCTACGTATTGAATAGAAAGAAAATATCCTATTAAAAAATCACTTGATAGCCAAGAGTATTTTTACAAGAGGGGTAGAAAGGTATTTGATTACGTAGTTGAAGATTTACAAAGTCTGCAAAGAAAAAAAAAAACTACGAGGTTACTTTTTTGTACATGATTTACCTGTACCTATATGCCATGGTTAAGAGAATACGTGATTTCCACCACCACACAATTGAAATGTCTGTTTTATTTTATTTTTGGATAATTGAACAATCTAATCTTAGACTACACATCTTTCATCGCATATATCGGTAAAATGCCAGGGGATAGATTGAATTCTAGGCTGTACCATCTATTCTGGGAATTGATCATCCACTATTTCAATACCATGGGCAGTGTTTTATCTATAGTATCTGACTCATGATCATGAAACACCCCCCTAAAAAGCAATCTGTACCTTGTCACCCCAACCAGTTGTTCCGTCAACAAATGTTGTCTAGTAGATTTTTTTTTTGTGCTGTGACTCTGCTTTTCTGAGTCTGTCTCCAAACAAACAAACAAAAAAAAAAGAGAGTCAGTACCTGTACTATTATGCAGTTTTAAAAAACCAATGACGTAATGCAGAAGTTTCTCTCAGAAAGATTTATTTTTCTTTTTTAAGGTTGGAGAAACCTTAACTGTGTGGAACAAACAATAAGGAACATAGAAAAATGTAAATACGAGGAACTCAAACAACAAGAACAAGAACAAGAGCACAACCAAAAGCCCATTCGATTATTATTCACTCAGAGTGGCGGGGGATTTCTCCTCTCTTTCTATGTCTCCTTTCTATAATAAACAAGAAGCTTGATATTAAAAATATCTCCCAAAAACCTTTGAAACATATATGTATTGTACATTTTTTTACATTTTTTTACTTTTTTTTTAAACTAAAACTTACACATTGTGGAGCCTTCTTTTTATCTTTTGCTGATTTACATCGTTGTAGATACTCCTGTTTCTCGTCAAATTGTGAAAATGCAGCCGAACTCTTGGACGCCGACGACGTAGATGATCTTCGTGAAGATTCATTCTTTTTTGGAGCACCGAATAAACCCATTTTTGTATGTTAATTGTTTGTCTGTATGAGTTGTGTTGTGTTGTGATGAATAATGTTAAAACAAATGAATATGAATGAAATAATATAACCTGTGACCTGTGCTAAAAAACAATACTAGTTTCTAACACATTTTAAAAATAATTAATATAATACAATACGGGAAAAGGGGGAAATAAATTTGAAATGAAATGAAATAATAAACCTGATATAAAAAAAAACACGTAGATTGGAGGGGGAAAATAAAAAGTCGTTAATTTGTTTTAAAGGAATGGACTGAGGATTTGAATGAAAGTTGGAGATAGTAAACTCTTTAAAGTCTTTTGTGTGGGTAAGTTGGAAATGAAGATGTATATGACAGCTCGTTGTATACTCAACCCACAAGAAAAAAAAAATATGTAGGTATCGTCCCTTTCTTCTTAGGTGGTAATGGGAATAGGTGGTGGTGGTGATAGGTTGTGGTTGTAGTTGTAGCACTTATCAGTAACTAGACCAAACAAATATGATGATAAGGGGTTAGAAATATAATTTGATGATAGTTGTGAAAAAACAATCAATCAAACTAACCAAAAGGAAAATTCAATATTTGTGAAAATGGAAATGGGAATGAAAATTATTTATTTATATATGAAAAAAAATTTCAGTGTCTCTCTCTTTTTTTTTTTTTCTGGGAGAGAAAAGTTCTGAAATTTAAATAAAATGAGCAAACAGACACACACTTAAGCTCTAAACTAAAACAATGGGAAAAATTTTATATGGTAGTAGTACAAGAGTGAGAGAGAGAGAAAGAAAAAAATTTTTTTTTTAATGTGGGTGGGTGATTAATCACTTTATACTAAAAATTTTCATTACTGAGGCATGGAAAGAGTCAGACAGAACCTTACAGAAATTGGATTTCAATATATTACAAAATCATGCAGTTTATACAAAAAGAGTAAGCGACATTTTATTAGATTATTAACCTTCACCTCATGTTAAATTGCAGGAACACCTTTTTCTGCTGCTTATGCAGTATGTGGGCAAACAAGCTTAAATAACAGTGGTTACATACATGCATATTACAATGTTATGTACATCTTTTCTCTCTTTTCCTCTCTCTCTCTCTCTCTCTCTCTCTCTTTGTATGCTCGGTTGTTTTTCTGAAACACGTACTAGATGGGTATATGTGCACCTATTCGGTGTGTTTCTTACTAAGCGTGGGGGCTCCACATCCCAGCAAATGTCAAGTAAAGCAAGAAAGAGGAGACATTTTATTCCAAAAAGCTGCTTTGTTTGAGAAAAAATTTTTGTTAACTATGAGGGATTTTTTTATGTTTTCCCACATATAAGAATGTCGTCCCAACACAACTTGAGACATTTTTTTTTTTCTAATTTTCGTGTAAGAAAGAAATTTTATGGTTTTTTTTTTTTATTTTTGTCAAACCTTCGTAATAAAATAGTAAACTAAAACACTCTTATATACACACATACATACTTACAATACTCTCTACTTTGCACTGCTTAATAAAACAATAACCAACAAAATAACGACACAAGTTCACCAGAAGATAAATTTTAAAACATTCAGTTTAAAGACAAAGTTTAGTCAAACTCTGACTATCATGGCATGGGCAAGAGCACCAGCTTCGGACTAACTATACAATTAGAATATGATGGATCCCCCACAACGACGAGGAAGCATGTTCTTTTAAAGTTGTGTATGGGCTAACGTAACCTTGCCTTTAATGTTTAATTCAGCCCTCAATTTTATCTTGCAAAAAGTAACTCTATGTCCCTGTGTTTACAATGTGACTGGTGATTAACAAACCCTTTATCTCTCTTACGTAATATGTAGGGTCGTTGACTCGTAAAGATACGCATGTGTGTGTAAGCTCTTACGATTTGATTCCAATGTTGTTAGTTGATACCACATATGAATTCATTCATTATACCACCCATTTTTTTGTCATTTTGTAGGACCCCCTTTTTCACTCATAACCAAACAATAATATTTTTCAATTGCGTAATAATGCTTGATAAGTGGTAAAAAATTATAGGGGAATTAGTTCCCTGGTTGTTTCAAAATGCTTGGTATAAGATCGGCTTTCTTGATTTTTTGTTTTTTATGTGTATAATTAAAGATGAGGCAACGCAATTAAGGAAATATCGATCATTGATTTTCACCTGGTGCATCTGGTTGACTCTGAAACAAGTTAGCAACTACTAGGCAACGTAGAGGCAATAAAAAAAGAACAAGAACCAGTGCCTTATCTACACCAAAGGGAGAGAGAGTCATAGATCTTGCCTCCCATTGTTTTGTATTCATTCATCTCGATGATAACTCAAACACATTATCTATTTATCTAATTTATCAATTTAGAGAATTAAAAGTGGAATGAATCATAAAATGATACAAAGAAAAAAAAATACTCAAAATTTTTTTTTCCGCTCTCCTGTTCAGGGGTACACACATACACACTACATACCTTGCACAATATTGACTAAATGTGGAAGTCAACAATAATAATATTATGTAACTCAAAAAGTACAAAACCCGGAACGGGAAAATTTTTCTTATTTTCGCAGTTCCCATTTGCGCATATTTGTCGAGCGAAATATCCGGGATAAGCTTCTTCTACGTGATTCATTCATTTAGTTCATTGCTACCAAACTACGCCCCCAACATTTATCAACCCACACCCCACCAATAACTCTAGAACTTAGAACATGTTCTAGTTCTCGGTTCTATTTCACACAGAACCACCGTCATCCATTTTTATTCTTGACGTTATGCTTTCTGTCATGACTAAATTCGCCCAATATTTGTTTTGTTATTGCAGCTAAAAATAGCGAGATCTTGTTTTTTGTTGAGCTGTACAACGAAACCCATAAACTAAAAAATACAAAAAGCCTAAGTAAAAATAGACAGAAACACATCAAAAATGTCGTCGATTTCGTCTTCCCACCAACACCCACTTCAAACAGAGGCAGCAACACACGCAAAAGGGTTTTTTTTTCTCCCTGGTGCCTTGTCCCAGTGATCGTCGTTCCTGTACGTGCGCAATAGCCGGGTCACTTGCAGCAACACTTTTGATTCAAGAAATATATAATTGTTTTGATTGTTCTGAGATTACGTCATACCTCGAAAGTTTTTACACTTTGTCTACAAATCTCTTATTGTTACAGAAATCCTACATACTTGCAAAAAAAAAAAATTTTTTTTTTATCATTATGAAGATCTCTCTCAGAAATCATAAAATCAGGTCATATTTACGAATTAACACGGGTTTACAGGATATACTTCGAAATCTAGGGTTGTCGGTTGCCTAAAGAAGGTCACTCTTTGATCTCTGGTGTGGCTCCTATCCCTCACATTGCGGACATACAAATCCACATAACACACATTATAGGTCTCCGAGTCACAACGGAAATAGAACAAGAAAATGAGTGTACAGGGTTTCTCTCTCAGCGGACTCAGGAACGTTCTCAGTATAAAACGGATCATCGATTTTAATTAGCCGAAATCAGATAAAATTCCTCAATAATCCATTGGATTTGGTTTGAAGTATGGGATTTGGCTGGACAAAATTCACCTGCGACATATTGTATCATATTTGAAACACCGTTAAACTCATAAATCCTCTACCCACGCACAGTTCTCGTTTATTCTGTACTCCACATTTTCAAGGATTTCCGATTTCCACCTTGTCACTTTTGCGCGTTTGAAGTCGTAGAATGTATGAGCTGTGTTCTCCCGGCGTTCAATATCTTTCGGAAAATGGTTTCAAACGTTCTATTTCTTAGGTGGTGCGGTGGCAAGAAAGGTGGAGAATTTCTTACCCACGCCCAGCGCCCAGAAAAAAGAGGCTCGTTTTCTCCAACCCCCCATTTTGGAGGGGGAGGGCTTGCTATTTTGTTTTCTACTTTTGGTGTCCGCGGCGATTTGAACCGCACGAAAGAGATCGTTCCTGTGCAATCAGAGATCACTACAACAATAAACCTTTGAACATGGATCTGCGAATGAATGTGCTAAATTGAAAGAAATTTGAATTGTTCGTCATATAATATCCGGATCCAGTAGTTTTTAAATTTTTTTTTTTTGAAAAATGTCGTTTTATCAAAACCTCAATTTTTTTATTTTAGTTCGTGATTTCTAATTTCTTCTCAAACGTGTCACCTGAGATTTAAAATTCTCGAAAATACTGCTGTTTTGGACGTGTCACCTACTTACTTACTTTACTACATTCTGATTTAGACATTTTATTCTAATTAGGCAGTATTTTGGTTTGTTCCTTTTTCTAGAAAACATATTCCTCTGCTCAAGACGGAGTTAAGTATCCTTGTTGTCATGTCGTACTATAATTTTTGCTGACAGAAGTACAGGGTTCAATTTTTTTTGCAGCACAGAGATATTTGTATAACCTGGTGATTCTTCATTTTTCATTCTAATGAATGATATTTCCAGATTGCTCATTACCGCACAACATGACCGAAGTATCCCCCAACTCGTTTCCCTGACATTAATGGGTTGTCAAAATAATGGCTTTGTACAAATCAAAATCCAAACAAACATCTACAAGAAATCGCTCTTGTCAATTAAATCAGTAACAAACATGTTAAGTATTGTAATTTCAAAGAAATCCATTTGTGTATTTCCAATTTATAAACTTATGCTAATATATTATCAAACTCATCCATATTCTCCAATTCATCCTGTTGATTAACTCTTTTCAACACCTCCTTCTTTGAGCTTTCCTGTAAATATCCATCAATCAACAACTCGTCCAATATATGATACGCTTTATCAAATCCAAATATAATATCTAATTCACATACATTCCCATACAATTTATCCATTTGTTCAACAAATCGATGAATTATTTCTAAACTAATCAATTCATTATCATTTGAATTCACCCCAATAACAAAAAACAAACTAGCATATCTTCGATACACAATTTTCAAATCTTTATATTCTAATACATTACACATCTTGGCTCGTCTTGATAATATTATCGTACTTAATTCTCGAATTATTTTTGATTTCTCCTTTTGTGAGATTGTTTGATACCATTTGGATAATCTGGATTTCCCCTGTCTTGATATAAGAAATAAAAATTGAATCGACATGATGACTAAAAAAATACAAAGTGATGATATATGATATTGGTGATGGGTTGGAACTGATGTCTGTTGTTTGTTGTTTTGCCTTGCGTTGTACTTTTTTTTTTTTGGGCTCTGATTTTTTCGTTGGTTCATTGTTTGAGCGTGGCTAATATGAAAAATTCCAGTCGTGCATATACCAGTAAATATTTTACTATGTATTATGGTGTTAACTTGTACAACTACATGTCTAGATTCAAAGACAAGCAAGTCCGATGATATCTTTGGTATTTATCTATTAAAAATTAAGAACTTGAACATTTTCAGCACAGGTTTCAGAGTGCTAATAATAATTTTGTTGGAGATTTACAGAAGAAGAAAAAAAAATAACTACAAAAGGTTGCAAAATTGATGTGTTTGATGGTGGATTATTGAGAAAGTCAACGGTATTGCTCTTGATATTGCCTTATTTTTATTGTAGTAGCAATTACCACCAGAAGCTTGGGTACGTAACAGGTCACAAGTTTCAATATGAGACGCGTTTTTGATAGACAACCAATCCTTCGAATTTTCAAAATGATCATGTTTCCATAAAATTATTTCTGACTATGATAAGGAAAAGTTGAAATTCTTGAACTGTTTAACATAGCTATACAGATACTACAAAATCAGCTTTAACCTAAGTTATTGGAATCGAATTGCAGAATCAATAATCTACAATTCTGTTGAACACATCATGCGGAATGACAAAATAACTGCTATCAGGGAGAATAAGCAATTGGACAGCACAATTAAAGCTGAATGGGAGCAAAAAAGACATCAACAAAGCAAAAAAACATTGACACACCCATACGTAAACATAGACAGGGACATTGACACACACACACACATTGCAGCATTAGGTTAGGCAGCAAGGCTTTGAGAATTATTATTTCTCCTTATTCTCGCCAGAACAAAATTTACGAGAGTTAGTCGTGTCCCTCCATTTCTTGTTTTTTTCACTTCTCTCTCCCTTCCTTGCTCGCACTAAATCTGGTGCAAAAATTTATAGTGGTAAGTATAGGTACTGCCACTTTTTCTTGGACGACTATAATTACAACAACAAGAATAAGAATAAGAAAAACATCTGTCGTATTATAAATTATCCCTCCACCCCCTCATTCTTACCACAAACAGTTCCTCTTCCATTACACAAATCATTATCTAATCTTTGCATTTACCCCGACCCACATTAGTTTACGTGTTCTGAGAAATTTTTCATTATCACCACCACAAGCACCACAAATACATCTCAATGTTTCAACAATTATTTGTCAGACTACGATTATTCCGCCGACGTCATAAATATATAGTTTTCAATGCTATATTGGTACTGGTGGTTGTAATATACCTTTTTTATTCGTTTCTGAACAATGTCCCTGAGGATAATTCTACCGTGATTAATGAAAAGGGATCATATCATCATTCAATATGGGATTCAATAAGTATGTTTTTGTTCTCGACGAAAACAAAACCGTTTGAAGATAAAAAAGTCGAGGATATGTCCTCGCCGCCACTGGTGTCTAATGTACAAGTTGATGCAAATGGGAAAGTAATCGTGCCTGAAAAGCAATATCATCAACATGGTCAACAAGGCCAAGAGCAACAAACTGAAGTAAAACCGAAAGTGGAAGAGGATGAAAATTATCAATTGAATTTGAAATTAATTAACCAGCATCAAGAGAAATATAATAGATTACATCCATTTGAACAAAAGAGACTAGAACAAGGCTACGAATTTTTCAATGATGTTTTCAAGGTCTTATATAATGCCAAACCGGAAGTACCTGAATTGAATAGTTATCCTTCCAAGAACCGAATATATCATGCTAGATACGACACATTAACTGATGATGACACGATATTTAGTGAAGAATACTTGGCGCAGTTTTTACAATTGAATAAGCAAGAATTATCAGCAATGAAGAAATCTCATCAATATGTTGTTGATAATTTACCAGAGAATGCACCTGATGGATTATATAAGAAAAATGGGATTGTTTATGTTGCTGGTGGGAGTTTTAATTGGCTCACATTATTATCTATCAAATCATTACGTGCCGTAGGGTGTCATTTACCAATTGAAGTGTTTATTCCGAAAATTGAAGAATATGAATCGGATTTATGTCATAAAGTCCTACCTGAATTACAAGCCAGATGTATTTATTTGAAAAATCATTTGACAGACCCTACAAAGGAGGAACAACTGGAGAATAATTTCGCTAACAAATTTCAATTCAAAGGGTATCAATATAAAGCAATGGCTATATTACTATCTAGTTTTGAAAATGTTTTATTATTGGATAGTGATAATATCCCTGTTCAATCACCAGATAAATTATTTGAAACTGATCCTTTTAAAACTCATGGATTAGTTGTTTGGCCAGATTATTGGAAACGTGCAACATCTCCTTATTTTTATGATATTGCTGGAATTGACGTTAGTAAGAAACAATTGGGGAGTAAATATAATGAAGTGACTGGTGAATATGTTGGACCAACTTCTGAAATAACTGATTTAGATAAAGCACCATTCCATCAACGTGTAGGAAGTATACCTGATCCTACAAGTGAATCTGGACAATTGTTAATTTCTAAAAAAACCCATTTGAAGCCATTATTATTAGCTTTATATTATAATTTATACGGACCTACACATTATTATCCATTATTTTCACAAGGATCAGATGGTGAAGGTGATAAAGAAACTTTTTTGGCAGCTACAGTTACATTGGGGAAGAAATATTATCAAGTTGGTAAATTTTTAGTATCATTAGGACATTTTAAAGTTCCTGGTGGTGATTTTGTTGGATGTGGGATGGGTCAATATGATCCACAACAAGATTTTCAATTTATTAAATTAAGTGAAGAATATTCTAAAATTCCTGAAACTGATACTGAAGCTCAACATACATTTAAATTACGTAATAAAGTGTTTGCAAATGGTGGTCCTGATATATTATTTGTTCATGCCAATTTCCCTAAATTGAATCCTTGGACATTGAAACAAGATAAGAAGATATTTGATGCTAAGGGAGAACGTGTGAGGTTATATGGACCAGGAATGATTAAAAGAATAGGTTACGATTTTGAATGGTTTCAATGGGAAAGTATGAAATATTTATTATGTGTTCATGATGTTAAATTAGATGCTTTTAAAAATGTTAAAAAATCGGATTTATGTGATGAAATATTGGAACATTTAAGATTTCTTAAAAGTACGCAATAAATATAATAGTTACATAGCTAATAATAAATGCAAAACCGTCACCCCCACCAAACCGTTTATTCGCTTTGTAGAATGTTTAAAAAATGATTGGTACAACTTAATTCATTCCATGTAAAATCCTCATTTGGATCACAACTACATTTGTTATCCACGTACACAGAAATATCTTGTGGACATTGCGTATAAGGAGCATGATAATACCCGATATTTTCAAACCAATGAACATCTTTCTTTTTTAAGAATAAAGCCACAGCAATTGAATGAATAGGAGCATCACCCCAACGTTCATAATAAAATCCCCCCTTTTCATCTAAATAATTAAAAAAATCTTGATATTTTGCATTATTAAACATATCTAAATTTGCAATTTCGAAATTACTCCAAAAATGACAAAGATTATACCAATTATAATCATTTTTTAATAATGGTAATAACTCTCCTGGAGTTATTTTCTTATCTTCGATATATTGGATTACATGATTCCATAAACTTGGTATTGTTTCTGAATATTCAAATAATGAAATAACAAATCCATATAATTTATCATTATCTTTCATATATTGGAAAACATCATATTTCAAATCACAATATAATTTAATCCCTGGTTCAATTCTCCAATAATATTGATATTTTCTAACTAATTCATGTTTATAGAAAAATCCAGAATAAAATCTACACATGTGTCGATAACTTTCTGAATCTCCATAAGGTACATTAGCATACCCATTTCTGATTTCATCAGCTAATGATATATTGATATGTGAAGGGTATGACCAATGCGAAACTGGTATGATTCCAAAATTGATCTTTCCATGAGGTATGAATGATGATATAAGATATATAAATTCAAAACTAAAGGGAACATCATTTAGGAAAGTATAATCGTAATTATAATTATCATTGAATCGATCTTGAATGTTTTGTAAGGTTTCTAAAACTTCAAAAACATCTTCGTTTCGACAAAGCATCAACATCGTGGCATTTTCTCGAGGTGTTAATACTTGCGATTTCTCAATGCAGAAATTCCCCGTGTTTGTATGGATGAATGATTTTAGTTCTTCAGGTGATGTGGTATATTGGAAACATGTGGTGGTGATGGTGTTGTTGTCGTTGGTGTTTGTAGTTGGTGTGAGTTGTATGGAGTCTGCGGTGAAGAGAAGTCTGGTTGGGAATACAAATAGTAATGCTGCAATTAAGATTATAAATAAATGTCGTAGCATCTCGAAGTTTAACTTAATTGTTGGTATTGCGTGATAACTTTCTCTCTCTCTCTATTGTTGGAGTTTATTTTTATTTTTTTTTTTTGTCATTTTCCAACTGTTCGTTCTAAACGGTGATTTTGTTCTATTTTTTCCCCATCTTGCATCCACTCCCTTCGTATTGTCTAAATTTAGTTGCAAAATGGAAACAAAGTGAGAGTAGAACATGAATCAATCACAATATGTGTTTGCTAGCCCACACACATATGCACTTGGTTAGAGTAAAAACAACATCTTAAGTGGTTGAGCATGCTTGTTCACGGAAAAATGGACTGTAATTACTAGTTGATCTACAAACTCCTACCCGGAGTCATCGATCCATTCAGGGTTCAACATACAAAACCAGCACCAATACAAAATAGTCTAGGCACTCACCATATTGGAAAAACCACCTACATATGCACCAATGTTGGATTCGCAACTGATATTATCTTTCTTTGGACTAGTTGACAGTTGCTTTACAGGTATAGGTTATGAAATTACTATGTTTGGCTAATGAATGCATCTTATTGTCTTTCTTTCAACTCCTTAATCAAGGAGAGAGAGATCTACATATGTGAGAATAAATCTTAAAAACTCAATAGCGAGAATCGGGAGGGTTGTATTTATCAAATGATCTCCGAGGTGTTAGTGGCAAAAGTCAAAAAGCTTGAAGATAAGAAGAAGAAACAGGAGATGTGTGGGGGTAGATGGGTGCACGAGGGGGGGCGTGGGCAGTGGCGGCGGTGCGTCGTGTAAAATTCTTTTTCTTTTTTCTGGTACTGTCTCACTCTCTGTAAGGTCCGAAACTTGTGTGTGGGATTTGTTTTGGTTGCAATTGAACCACGTTTTATAATTTTTCAATAAAACAAAGCAAGTTAAAAAAACCGATAACAGATATTTATGCATCTATATGAGCCACATGTAAAAGTCAACTAGCCCACATGTTCGATTTCTTTCTTTTTTTTACGTTTTTTTGTTGTTGTTTTTTCTTAATTCTATTTGGTGTATGGTCTTCGGGGGTCATCACGATTGCTTCATGACGTGGCTTCCTCTACAATCTATGCAATGGAAAGATGTGTTTACATTTTGTTTGAAAAGATTTACTAGGTATAAATTAGAATAGGTTTCTCTATGTTTTTGTTTTTATTGTAAATAGTAATATTTCGTGTGGAAAGTGGTTATTTCAAGTTATTTTAAAATTTATTTTGCATTTCCCTCCCCTTTTGGCGTAAACTAGCTCCAACCCCCAGTACCAGCCCCC
>JAKTVG010000023.1:0-54629 GCA_030557085.1 Candida gigantensis
TGGTTGCTACATTACCTTTAACTTTGTTTGTCATTGGGTATGGGGTTGGACCATTGGTGTTTAGTCCTATGTCTGAAAACGCCATTTTTGGAAGAACATCAATATATATAATAACATTATTCATATTTGTCATTTTACAAATCCCTACTGCTTTGGTTGATAATATTGCTGGGTTATGTATATTGAGATTCTTGGGTGGGTTTTTCGGAAGTCCTTGTCTTGCTACTGGTGGTGCTAGTGTTGCTGATGTTGTTAATTTTTGGAATTTACCCGTGGGATTAGCTGCTTGGAGTTTAGGAGCTGTTTGTGGACCTAGTTTTGGACCATTTTTCGGATCGATCTTGACGGTTAAAGCTGGTTGGAAATGGTCCTTTTGGTTCATGTGTATCGTTGCTGGGTTTTCTTTGGTCAGTTTATGTTTCACATTGCCTGAAACTTTCAGTAAGACATTGCTTTATAGAAAAGCTAAAAGATTAAGAGCTATTACTGGGAATGAAAATATTACAAGTGAAGGTGAAATTGAAAATAGTAAAATGACATTCAATGAATTGGTTGTTGATACATTATGGAGACCTTTGGAAATTACAATTATGGAACCAGTTGTGTTGTTGATTAATATTTACATTTCTATGGTATACAGTATCTTATACCTATTCTTTGAAGTTGTTCCAATCTATTTTGTTGGGGTAAGAGGTTTCACTACTATTGAATTAGGTCTAAGCTATTTTTCAATCGTTATTGGTATTGTACTCGCCACTGCTATTTATATCCCCGTCATCAAACAACTATTCACAAAACCAATCTTGAATAAACAAGAAGTATACCCAGAAGTATTTATTCCAATAGCAATTGTCGGAGGTTGTTTACTCACAATTGGTCTTTTCATCGTTGGTTGGTCAGCTACAAGACATACTCATTGGATAGGACCATTGATAGGTGCTGCCATCAATGCAGCTGGTGCATTCTTAATATTCCAAACATTATTTAATTATATGGGTGCATCTTTCAAACCACAATATATTGCTTCTGTGTTTGCATCAAATGATTTATTCAGATCAGTAATTGCTTCTGTTTTCCCATTATTTGGTGCTCCATTGTTTAATAATTTGGCTACTGATGAGTTCCCTATTGGTTGGGGGATAAGTGTGTTGGGATTCATTACTTTGGCAATGATTGCTATCCCAGTGTTGTTTTATTTGAATGGTCCTAAATTAAGAGCTAGATCTAAATATTCTAATTAATGTTTGTTTGTTTGGTTTTATTTATAATTATTACTTAATTTGTTTATAGATACTCTATAGAAATATAATTTGAAACTTTTTCGCAACTATAATGTAAGTTTTGCAGCTAAATTATTACACTAAATACTATGGTCATAAAAACTAGTAGTTCAAGAACGAAGTTATAACAACCCCTCCCATCAATAACTATCGTAAATAATGGTTGACACTTGAGGCGTGTCGTGTTACGTAAGACTTGTTATGAAAAACACTTGAAAATGGTGTGATGTGTTACATTGCTGCTGCGCCAGTTTAGTCACCTGGTCGCCCAAAAAAAAAAAAAAAACAATGCGCAGTTGCACAAGCCACGCGTGTTGAATTCAGCCATTTACTTTTCAAGAATAGATGAAATCAAAATGATTTGGTTACTGTCCAGGGCCATGTTGAACTTACCAATAGAAGATATGTATCAGTTGGTGTTACAACATGTATGTTGGGTGTTTATTGTAGCACTTGTTGTGGAAAATAACAATCCTTCTCGTATTCATTCATTGTTCTCTTAAAATTATCCGAGCGAAGGTTTTAGTGCGCAACACGACACAAAAGTATGACCACATTATATAAGCAAAGAAATAGAATAATAAGCCCTGCGTGTGTTATGCTTCTACGCTGACCGATCAACTCGTAGATACACACACACACACACACGCCATGATTTTTCTTATCTTTCCAAATAGGCTTGCTCTATAAATAAATTAGAAAATAAAATTGCCTTGGGCATAGAGAATGTAGTAATGTATAAATACAAAAAATTTTCCGCGTTGTTTTTCTTCCTAACATTTTTGCCTCTAACAAATCTATTTTTCACCACCAACCCGTTCCGCCCCCCTTTTTTGGTTTTTCCATTTATTGACTTATTCTTTTAAATGATTAGCCATATAACAAACTCAATAAAGATGGATATCATAAAACCATCATATAAACAATACGTGTTGTCATACAAGCTCTTCAAATCTTCACAATTTGTAAGAATCACCTTTGCAACCATCATAACACTCGCGATATTAATTTACCCTATTCATTTCATATACAAGAACCCTTTTGATACAACTGTCAATTTTCAATATATTGATCCTTATAATGACATAAATAGATATTACACAACGGTTCAGAAATACGTTAATAATACAGTTATTTATCCTAAGAATGTACTTTTTAATGCAACCTCTGTGAGTGAAAAGTTTGACATAAACGAATGGGAAGGGGAATCATTGGTGCAATATACTGGGAATTCGTCTTCGTTAACATATAATCAAATCCACGAACCATTATCTAGTCATAAAATCCAACTCTTCAATGCGTTTTCAGAGTCCCAGAATTGTCAAGATTTGGAAACAAATACAAAATTACACATTTCTAAAAACACAATAATAAAAGAAGATTTTGCAATAATGGTAGAAAGATTAATAGAACAACTAGAAAATGATGATGCTTTGAGACATTTGTCAAATTTCTTTCTGGATAAACTCCCATTTTATCTTAAATGGAGAACTTATCATAGACATTTTTATAAATTTGCTGGTTCTTCAGTATGGTTGAAAGAATATGGTGTTCATTTAATGATTAGTAGAGTTATCTATTCAAAAAAGGGTAAGAAGGGAGATCCACAGATTTCATTATTGTATGCTCAAATATATGATGAAAATTGGCAAGAATTAACAAATACCGATTTACTAATACCAATGAAAGATACAAATGGGGAAAGAAACTTGGAAAGAGTCAAATTCCCACGGTTTTTAGATATTCCATTTTATCACAACTATGAATTCGTCACTGGGAGATGGTATGGTCCAGAAGATGCAAGAATAATGTTGATACAGAATGAATTGGGTAATGAAGAACCAGCGATTATTTTCAACTCATATCAACGTCAAATCGTTAATCAAACAACTGTGATGCAACAGGATAATTTGGTTGCTTTGAATTTTGAATTTTATCGATCAATGTTTATCGCATGGCCATTTAGATATCAATTAGGTAAATCAAATACGGATGGGTTCCAAAACCCCAAATATGATAACATTAAATATAACAAAATTGCTGAGTTGAAAATTGTGAATCAAACTCGTGCTCCCGTTGAGAAAAATTGGACACCTTTCATTGATACATCACAACGAAACCCAGATGATAAACACCTTTATATTGTTTACAATTGGGAGAATTTGCAAATATTGAAATGTGATGTTGACAAACTAATAAGTGATGATGGGTTTGTTTATTATAGTGCATGTCAAATTGATCAACAACAACAAATAGCTCCATCAAAACCAAAGGAAATAGAAGAACAAGTAGACGGAAAAACAAAGAAAGGAAAAGGAAAAGGAAAAGGCAAAGAAGAGGAACAATCAGGTGTGGGCCCAATCAGAGGAGGAACTGAATTGATACGAATTACCATTGGACAACGAGATTTATGGGTTGGTTTCTTACGAGCACACATTGACAAATGTGGTTGTGGTAAAGCAATGTATCGTCCAAACATGGTGATTATGGGCAAAGATAACAGTAACAAGTTCCAAATAGGGTATTTATCTTCGTATATATCGTTTGATGTCCCGGTACCAGGTTGGAAAACTCCTGAAATTCAATGTGCAAAAGGTGATCCCAGTGTATTGATACCCAATGGAATTTCCAATTGGGAGACTGTTGACGAGCAAGATATCATGACGTTGTCGTTATCGGTTGCTGATGAAAATAATATTCTTATTAATATTCACGGGTTAAGAAAAATAATTGAGAGTTTGGTACTGGAGAATAATTGGGATTTCCAACACAACCTGAATCAAATTAAATGTGTGGTGGACCAATCTACTGAATTTTGTAAGAAATATGGTGAAGAGCAACAACGTTTAGGTCTCACGGCGAAAGGATGGTTACCATTTTAGCTAGAATTTTCCTTTTTGCTTCTTTCACATAACCAAGTTATGAAAGTATAATGTTTTGTAGGGTTTAATAGATACGAATGCCGCATATTCTACAAATCAATTTCTTTTAAATTAAACTTTTTGTAAGATTTCCAAACGACAGAGGCGTATCAGCAAAGGTTACGAAAGAAATCGCGCAGAAAACGTTGGGTCTTTGAGCGAAGCTCATCATTATCGTCAAGACTACAGCAATTCTATTTGGACTACTTTCGGATTATGTCGTTAAGATTGCTCTTGGTATCGGGTTTTCTGTATTAAAAACCAGTGTACAAAAGAAACACTTGCATTGCTTTAGTGTCTACATGAGAAGAAAGTCCGGTGGAGTTGTTATCAAGATAATTCCACATCCACTCTTTTGTCTCATGAACACAAAACTCATAAAATAATAGAAGAAATAGTATTTATATCTGAAATTACAATTTCGTAATACTTCAGTTCTGTGTATCTGAAGTTCGTATTTCCATAGTACCTACGTTCATTGGTTCGATTTTGAAGACAATCTTTCTCATGTCGTGTCTTCAGCATCAAATGTTTTAGTGGTTCCTTATTTTTAAGTTTTTTGGTCTGCCTACATATTTTTTCTCGGCAACAGTTCTGATGGTCTATAGCCTTCCGTAATGATTTGTGAATACACAACTGAAATAACAATTGAGATAGTTGGGTTTTGGTTTTGGAAGATAACGAAACAATAATCTTATGAACAAACGATAAGCACGGCGTTGATTGTTCGTTTCTTCTTCCAGATTGTAACCTTGCAAAGTTAATATGAAAACTTTATCTAAATTTAGATCTTTTCACTCCGTTGGTTAAAAAATACCTAATTTTTTGGCTTATCTATCCACGTGGTTGTTGCATATGCAATTGCATGATAAGATCTTTAATCCACAACAATCAACTAACATAGTGAAGACCAACAACGATGTTGCAATGAACAAGAAGAAAAATCATTGTGGCCCGGGGCACTAAAACATTAATAGATGTATTGTTGGAATTTATTTGGTAGCAAATCTAGCCTGGTGTAGCCACAGCCACATTAATTATTAAACACACGACTTCTAATTAGGTACATCTTCACCTCCTTTTTATTCAAGTCTTTTCTTTTTCCCACGGCTTCCGTCCGTCCCCACTCTGTATCTTTTGATACTGGATATATACACCGCTGTCATTTCCGTATCCCATGGCTTTGCTTGGCTCGGCATCTAATCAAAGAGGAGGGGTGGGTGAGTGGGTGGGACATAAATCTTTTGTTTTCATTGTGCAGCCTTGGTGTGAAAATTTTCACACACGCCTTGTTTTGTGTTGTTCTATTTTTTTAGACTTGGTACCTAAATCTATTTGTGAATCGGAACAATTGGGAATTGGGAATGTGCAAAGATAACAGATGAAACAATGCTAGGAGAGTTAACTTAAAATGTGTAGACTAAATACAAGAATAAATGTTTGAATCTCAGAATTACAGATATTGAAATATTATTTTGTCATTTCATTAAGCATTTCAGGCTTTTTCTCGTACTACTTTATTTTTTTGTTGTTTAATTTTTTCACTACATAGACGCAAGAGTCGATTCAAACTTTATTCATGCATTTAGGTGTGCGCATCCACTTGCATATTGTTCCACGGGATTTAATTTGTCAACTGAATTTAACAACACCATGAAAGGGGGCTATAATGTATATTATAAGATCTTTGTTTATATATATATATATAAAAGATACGACAAGGTACACTTTCTTGGTTGTATCTATCCTTTTTTTTTTCTTGTTCTTTTTCTTTCTTTTAATATAAGTCTGCCTCTATTTTTGTTTTTTAACATTAAATCAAACAAACTTTCATCCTTTATGGAACACCCAAAACCAACACCATGGCTCAACCTTATATTCCTTTATTCCCTCTGAATAGACAATTCAAGAAAATATATCTTATTTTGATTCCAATCTTTTTCCTGGTACTAATATTACATTACTTTTTCGATGGATTCACCACAATATCTCAATACAGTCAAGATTTTAGCAGCAAATATTTGTCTCTGTCAAATGGACTCAAGGTGAAACCATCCGGTACCATTGGTTCTTATTTCCAATCTTTAGTCATATATCCTAAAAATTTCGATAACCAAATAGTTCTTGCAAATACACCAGTAAATTCCCAACCTGTACAATATTCAGGTGATTCCAGCCCATTATTATCAAACTATGTCACCAATCAAACTTATACAAATTACACCTTTGACTTATATTCCTCAGCCTCCGCAAATACTGCTGTCCAAAAATGTGAAGATATTTTGCACAAGAGTGTATTTGAAATATCCAAGTATCAAACATTAAATGAGGACATGTATAAGCTTACATCAATATTGATGGATCAATTAGACAATGATCCTGCATTACAGGACTTGTCACCATTTTTTGAAAATAAAATACCACATCTCAGAATGAAAGGTGTTCTTCGACAACATTTCTACGCATTTGCTGGAACATCAGTTTGGTTAGCACAACATGGGGTACATTTCATGGTTAGTCGAGTAACTTTTTCTAGATCCGGTAAGAAAAACGACCCACAGCTTTCATTGTTATATGCACAGATTTATGATGAAAACTGGAATGAGTTGGTAGACACAGAATTGGTCATTCCAATGACAAACCACAAAGATGAGTTGATTTATGAAACAATGAAGTTCCCGAAATTTTTACCAATCCCATTTTATCACAATCATAAAACTATCAAAAGTAGATGGTATGGTCCTGAAGATACCAGATTAATATTGACTAAAAACAAGTTTGGAGTTGATGAACCAGTGATTATTTTCAATTCATATCACCGTCAAATTGAAAACTTTAGCTCTAATGATGATTCTAAAGTGAGAACGAAATTTGGGTTCTATAGATCCATGTTTGTTGGTTGGTTGTTCAGATACCAATTAGGGAAATTGAACACAGATGGATTTCAAGATAAAAAATTTGATAATGTTACATTCACCAGAGTTAAAGAGTTGAGAATTAAAGATCAAGCAAGAACTTCAATTGAAAAAAACTGGACCCCATTTATTGACGAACAAGACAGAACTGAAGACAACATTGGTGACAATCATGTTTACATTGTGTATCAATGGGATACTTTGAAGATCTTAAGGTGTGAATTGGAAATTTTCAGTGACCCATCTCAATCTACTTGTACGATGTTTTACAAAGATATTGAAACATCTAAAGAAGTTGGACCAGTGCGTGGTGGAACACAATTATTACCAATTACAATCAAACAAGAAAATAAAGAATCAAAATCTGTTGAAAGGCAATTATGGATCGGATTCTTAAGAGCTCATATCAAAGGTTGTGGTTGCGGTGGGTCAATGTATAGACCAAATTTCTTGGTTATAGAGAGAATGAACTCGAAATTCAAATTAACTTATTTATCTGGATCACTTTTATTTGATATTCCAGTCTATGGTTGGAAAGATTACGATGTTGTCTGTGCTGGTCGTGAGGCAAATGCATTGATCCCCAATGGTATATCTATGTTTGATCAAGATCAAGATTATTTAACCTTGTCATTAAGTGTTGCTGATCAAGATAACAATATTGTTCATATACATGGTGTGAAAAAACTACTTGAACTGTTGGATCATGATTGGGATGGAAATTTGCGTAAAAATAAACAAATTGATTGTGTTGTTAAAGATGCTAATGATTATTGTAAATACTATGCTGATGAACATTTCAAACTTGGCGATTCGGAAGCTGCAATAAAAGATAAAAAAGAAAAGGAAAAACAAGCTAAAGAGAAAGCTGAAAAGGAGAAACAAGCTAAAGAAAAGGCTGAAAAGGAAAGGGAAGAGAAAGAAAAGGCTGAAAAGGAAAAGGAAGAGAAAGAGAAAGCTGACAAGGAAAAGGCAGAAAAGGAAAAAGCCGAGAAAGAGAAAACTGACCAAGATCAAGATGGGAAACCACAAGATGATCAACAGAATGATGATAAGCAGAATGATGAAAAAGAGCAAGGTGATAAAGATCAAGGTGATAAAGATAAAGATGGGAATAAGCAAGATGGGAAAGAGCAAGATGATAAGGAGCAGAAAGGGAATGAAAAAGAAGGGAATTAATATATAGATGCAATATAGAAATAAAGTTATACAGCTAGATTGTAAAACTCTAACATTTGTTATCTTGTGAATGAAAGGGGCCAATAAAATGCACATGCTAGTAGTTAACCACATCACCACAATTAATTGTTGATCTCACGAATTGCCTTGAATACTAATTTATCAAAATTTACAAAAAAATAAAGTTTATTTTGAGACGTGTACCGAGCTCTTTTCTTTTTATGATTGGTAAACTAAGATTGGATCATTGTCTGTACGCGTAGTTTACGTGACGATATACCGTTTCTCCATTTGCCTGTGTAAACAAGTTTGATTTAGTATAACCTTCCTTAAACATCTTACAAAGGATATACTCTCCACCACCCTTGGCAACACTCTCTGCAGACGTCCACCCAATTGATTGTGCGCCTATTCTGACGTCCAACGACATTTCGCACTAAGTAGTGATGTCCCCTTTCCTTCCTGCCCCTCCCCTAAGTTCTCGTCCCACACTGTGGTTGTAAAAAATCCTCATCAACAAAAATAATATAAATCAAGAAAACTTTCCCTGAAGTAAAAAATCCTGCCCCCCTTGTATCCCCCCAATAAAATCTTCAATAAAAATTGAAAGCCTCATTACCTCAATTTAAAAAGATGCCTTATTACGCAGTTGCAAAAGGGTCAAAGACCGGTGTCTACAGTAATTGGAATGATTGTAAAACTCAAGTGAATGGATATAGTGGTGCCTCATTCAAGAAGTTCAATACTGCTGCTGAAGCAAGTGCATTTGTTTCTGGTGGTGGTGGCGGATCATCTGGTTCTAGTAGTGGCTCTTCTGGTCGTTCTTCTGGTGGCTCATCAGGTGGTTACTCTGGTGGTTACTCCGGTGGGTATTCCGGAGGCTATTCAGGTGGTTACTCCAGTGGCAAATCCGTTAGCAAACCTTCTTCCTCCTCTTCTTCATCATCTCGTGTTTACGTTGATGGTGCTTCTAGAGGTAATGGTCAATCATCGAATGCATCATCTGGATATGGAGTTTACTACGGAGATAACGACTCCAGAAATGCAGCTGTACCATTAGACAGAGTTGACAGGAATACTCTGTACAAACCAACTAATCAACGTGCTGAATTGCATGGTATGAATCATGCATTGAGAAACATCAATAACGATTTGAAACTGGGTAAATCTACAGGGAGAACTGAAATCCATAGTGATTCCAAATATGCCATTAAGAGTGTAAATGAATGGTCTGATAATTGGTCTAAAAATGGATGGAAGAATTCTAAAGGAGAAAGTGTTGCTAATCAAGATTTGATTCAAGAAGCTGTTAGTTTGAAAAATAGTATCAATAACCAATACCTGAAGAATAATTGGGGTAAGATGGAATTTGTTCATGTTAAGGGGCATAGTGGTAATGCTGGAAATGAAGCTGCTGATAGATTAGCTAATCAAGGTGCTGATCAATATGGAAGATCATGAGAGGAAATTCTACATAGAGTTCAATGATGTATAGAAACTTGATTTATATACAAAAAAGAGAAAATTGCTTTTTATTATATTCCTAACCTATAAACTTTAATCTCTTTTCTGATTAGCCTTCTGAGCAGCTTTCTTCAACTTGATCAAACGGGCAACAGTTTGTAATACCCTACGTTGTTTAAAGTGAAATTGAACGCCAAATTCGAGTAACCACAATGGTACGAAACGAGAAGCCCAATGAACAAAATATGATTTAGCACCATGATAAAGATTGAACCCTGGATCACGCCATCTTGTGATATCGGCGACAACTTCCTTTGCGTATTTTTGAGGGGATATATTCACATCACGACTCATCATTGCAGAACTTCTCAATGATTCGTAAACACCTTCAACATCATAAAGAGAACCAGCCACAGATGCCTTGACATTTGAATCACAGATGGCAGTGTCAACACCACCAGTGATCACACTGTGGACTCTTACTCCTAATGGATTTAACTCAGAATGAAGGGTCATTGCATAAGCATCAATTGCTGCTTTGGTTGCATTATATGCACTCACCCAACTCAATGGGGCTCTGGCTGCAATGGAACTTGTGAAAAGAATTGTGCCCTGCGCATTAATAACCATTGGTGCAAAATATTTCGTCATATTGATATGTCCAATGACATTGATTTGGAAGACTCTATCCAATTCCTGTTCGTCTATTTCTATAGCTGGTCCAGCAATGGATATCCCTGCGTTATTATACAAAACATCGAGTTGTCCACCAGTGATTTCTTCTACTTTATTACGGACTCTTTTGATATCTTCCACTTTTGTGATATCTAATGGGAGTGAAATGACACCGTATTCTTGTTCTAATGGTGCTTGTGCAAATAAAACAGGCTCCGGAGAACAACCAAACACTTTGTACCCCTTTTTAGATAACTCAATTGCGAGGTTATATCCGATACCGGAGGAAGCACCGGTGATTAAAGCGTATTTAGTTGTCATTGAATAGTAATGATGATTAAAGGAAGGGTGGTTGGAAAAAAAAGAATGTGTTGTTCAAAATTCATCTTGAATTGGGAATTAAAGGGGGGGTCTCATATTTATATATATGTCTATATTATCTTACTACCCGTGCCGTCCTAATCCCCGCCATGTGAGAGTTATATTAAACTTTTTTGTTGGCCTATCCTTCATGTGAGTGGGAAAAAATCAACAAAAAAAAATAATAAGGGGGATTTAGAATAATATGAATTCTGCAAAAAAAATCCCAAAAGGGTAATACCTAATTGGGTACTGAGCATCTCACTACCCAAAAGAATTTTATTTTGCAGAAATCATTTTCCATAATAAAACTTATATAATTGATTTAAACCCATTAGAAACCCCCATTCCTCTTTTATTTAAAGGTGAATCGTTTGCCTGTAGCAATAAGTGTCTTCACTTTGCAATTGGGCTATTAATTGTATAAATTGTGTGATCCTTGAACCTGTTTAGAACCGTATAGTAACCAAAGGTACGTAACTAGTAATAAAAAAGAATATTTAAATTCTGGAACAGAATCATCTTACTTTTTATGGTTCTTCTACGGTATTGGGTTCTCTATTAATATTCTACGTAATCAAGGGTCTGATATTAGGTAGATATACACATCCATTTCCAAAACTGATATTACTGCAACTATTGGCAAAGTGTTTTACGTGAAAAAATTCTCAACATAGTTTTTTTCACAGTTACTACACTGTCTATTGAATTAAATGTTTTAGCAATTGGTGTTTTCTATTTGTATTTAACGGTAATATTGCTAGCAACCAGCCCTTATTACTTTAAAGTTTTTTTAAATCGTAATATAGAAAGAGAAGAAAATATATACTATTTATTTTAGAATAGTTTTTCTAGAAATCAATCGTATTTCTTGACTATTCCTCGCAGTTAAACTGTAAACTGTTTCTACTTTTTAATAATTGCCCAATTACTTTATAAACTGTCAATAAAGGTTAATTACTTCTTCTAAAACTATCAAAGGTCTTAATGTTTGTCTGCTTTCCTTGTACCGGCTTATAGTACGCATGTCCTTGAACTCTTTAACCAACTTCGCGATATCCGCACTTCTCGAGTTCAAATATATATCCTTTCTATTAATCTCTAATGGTATAATAGTTCTAATTGCTATTATAATGTTGTAATCCTTTTTAAGCCTTTGTCATTTAACTCTTTGAAATAACCCCAATTATTTTTTACAACCCATTCAATACTGCATTAGTATAGTTGAACAAGACAACTTTTTGGTGTATTATATCTAAGTTTACTGTATCTGTACTCTAATTTTATATTATGTCGATGTCACTTATATAATTGAATTAGTTAACAATTGTAGCAATGATACGATTAAATAGAGAGTTCGTTGTTTCGTCTTCATCCTTTTCGTCGTAACGACAGTATTCAATCAAGTTCATGGTTTCGCAGCCTCTTTTTTCTAAGTGGAACGCACCAAATTCAGATTCCTGTTCAACTAACAAATTGTAATAACTATTTGGACAATTGAATGATACTTTTATATGTAAATGAAACTCATTATTGTGAATCTTATAGGTAGATGGTTTTATTATTGTTATCGTCATTTTTAATCGTATATTTTCAGTCTTAATATCAGCTTAAATATCGATAGATTCTACACCTGTTTAACCTTCTTTCCACTGCAAAAAACGTTGAGATTCAATGGATTGCCACAACTAAAACCTTTTGAGAGGTATTATGGATATTACTGAAAAGTCAGTGGCTAGTTTAAAGCTAAGTCATTTGAACAGTAAGCAAAAAAATAGTAAAAACAGTGCTTAATTATCAAGTATTTAAGCCCTGAGTCACAACACAACAAATATACCTTGAATTCGTATAAGAAAAGGGTCTAGTGACTTGATTAAACATCGTACAAGGTCATACAGTTGCAAATACTGCTGTTATTCGGTGTTTTTATTACTTTAATACTGGGCGTCCCAATCGGGACATGAGAATTTCTCAGTTCCCAATCGGGAAGTGAGATTGTCGTGCACTTTACCAAAAAAAACTTTTTTCTGTTCAGACTTTTTTTTTTTGCTGGGAATAAAGGTTTTTCAACGAATACATGACCTAGACTATATAAATCAGGTCCAATTCGATCGATTTGATGATGTAGAAGCCCGTAGGATGTAGAAATTTGTGTGTTTTGCGGTGTTTTCCAATTTTGAATTTTCGCGCTGAGCCGCACGACCTAATTCGGTCATTTTTTGCAGAAATTTTATTTCTCGGGGATTTACGATATCATGTGACTTCAATTGAAATCTCTTGAGAGATCTCCGTATATCAAATAAAAGAAGCACTTCTGCCTTTCTTTTTTAGATACAAGATCTTTTGTTATGAAGTAAATAAAATGTCTCAAGTCAATCTATCACCCAACTTAGTTGTTATAATGTTGGTCAACAATCCATGAGAGTACTCCTATTTGCTACAACAATACTGGCATTGTTTGTCGACCTAGACCAACCCAATGCGACAGAAATTTCACACTACACCACAACATGCCGTACCTTAATAACCCCGCAGATATTATCCACATTATTTGATTACAACCCAAAGACTATTATAACTATAATTGATAATAGCACTACAAATAGTACCATTATACCATTTGATGAAATATTACACACTCCCAATTCTCAAATCTCCAAGTTCCAACAATTGAATTATCTAGAAATAGATTATGTGAAACCAATACAAGAAAACCGTCTTATCCCATTGACTCCATGTGTCTCTCGAATCAGTTCTCCATTTAACAGGTTGCCTGGATCAGCACCAATTGGTGTTCTTTTAACCCATAGAACTGCAATAAATCTGAGGTTAAGTCTTGGGATTGGGTATAGTGGTGGAGAAGCATATTTGGTAAACACTACAACGATTGGGTTTACAATTGGTCTGAAACTCACGGGAAAATTAACCAAGCAACGAATGATAGATACAACAGTTGGTTGTTATGTCAATTCCACTGGTCTTTACGCAAGGGTGTTTGGGTATATTCCTATGTTACAAGTAACTCCAAGAGCGAGGAAATTGTCATATGATAGAAGAAGAAATGTGATGGATGTTGATGATGTTTGGGAAGAATTGAAACCAAAGAAAATGATGAGGGATGTAATGGTTCGTACATTGTGTGAAGTGGGAAGTAGACAGGATTTGAGGTGTGATATGAAGAATGGGGAATATATCGATAAATATGGAAATTCGCTCTCATGGAAGAACGAGTAGAATATATGATTAAACGTGATATGTAAAGCACTTTTGTTTTAAATGTAGTATCGATGTCTCTTTTTATACTTTACTTGACTTACAGGGCACCAAAATGATGTCAAACAGTTATGCAACCATAAAAAGTCACCAGAATTTTTTTTTTTTTTTTTTTTTTTTTGCAGCAATCGTATAAAATTAGGCAACTGGAAGAGTGATCCGCATATTCAAAAACAGCCATCACTGTTTATAAATAGTATATTTAAATGAGCTAAAATAAAACCCGGATTCTGTTCCGTGTGCTTTTATAACGATCAAGCAATTATGCCTCTGTTCAAATCCATCTTGCGCAAAAGAACAACAAGCTTGAATGGCGACGCAGATGAAGAATCCCAGGATACATTATTTTCTGATCTGGATTGCGATAAATCGAGCCTCTTGGAATGGTCATCATCGGCAAAGATAAAAGAATCTATTAATATCCAACACAGAATATACCATATTAATTGGCTGCAGTTTCATAAACATGTGGCAATTTCAGTGATGTGGCTAAACGAAGATCTAGAAACGTGGAAATGGTTTAAGTTTTCAAACTATCAGGGGAAACAAGAAGTTGAAAAAGGTGTAACTTCGCTGAATGTAACAATGTATGGAGGACCCAAACATACTTTGGAGATATATGATGAACTTAAAACCATGGTTGGTAGAAGAATTGAGAAATTGGAATTCCTTTGTGTCGCTGGTGACGAAGGCCCCCAATTTATACTATTCTTCTGGAAGGTGAGCGAATTTCAATTTACCATTCATGGGATATTAAGGGAAGAACTTGAGAATTTTTGTATATTCGCAGGTAGTAATTTCAAAAAACCGTTTATGGGAACAGAGGCGTTTTATTCCACAAGGGAAATACAATGGAATATGCCAGACGTAGGAATATTGGAAGGAAAAGTTGATGATAAAGATGAAGTAGCAAAAAAGATGATACCAAACCTCAAGTACATGTACTGGAAAAAACACACGTTATTTGTCAACGAGGGACCATTGAAAGAATACTATAAATTGATAAGTTCCAAAGACAAAGACAAAAACAAAACAAGGAAATAATATTGGGAAATTGGTTAAGTTGCGAATGGTTTTTGTTTCAATATATATATATATTCCTATCACGGTGTTACTATATACGATTACAACTTTCTATGTGATCTGTAGTTAAGCCTCATCTTCATCGATTACACAATTACAACCTTACAACTAGTATAGTTTTGCTCTACACTAGTCAGCTGGCTTATTCTGAGTATATTTTTTCACTCAAGTGTATTTTCATGTTTGTTGTCTCAATTGGTAGCTGCTTAGTACTGGAACAAGAAACACAAGTTTGACCGAACCTTGTTCAGATATAGCGCGCCCTATTTTTTTTTCAGCATCAATATCAAATCCAATTCATCTCAACCATCATCATCACCATCATCATGCCTATCAACTGGAAGTCCACGCTACAAACCTCTGCGTCCATAATATCACTAATTATAATTCTCAAAGAGCTTCACAAACTATACACGCTTAACTCACAACCCAAACTCACATCATTACCGCCACGAACCCGGGGCATCGAATCGCTAATTGGCAATACTCCTTTAGTAGAAATAAAATCTTTACTGAGGGCCACGGGATGTAAAATATATGCAAAACTAGAGCTTGCGAACCCTGGTGGGAGTGCTAAAGATAGAGTAGCATTAGCTATTATTAGATCAGCTGAAGCACTGGGTAAATTAACTCGGAATGCACAAAATATTATATTTGAAGGAACTAGTGGATCAACGGGGATTTCATTCGCCATGTTATGTAATGCATTAGGATATGTGTGTCATATTTGTTTACCTGATGATACATCATTGGAAAAATTGCAATTATTACAAGCTTTGGGTGCAGATTTAGAACCTGTTAAACCTGCAAGTATAGTGGATCCAAACCAATACACGAATGCTGCGAGACGAGGAGCTGAGTTGGTTAACAGTGGTGATGATGGACGCAAGGCCATTTTCGCTGATCAATTTGAGAATGACTTTAATTGGAAGATACATTATGATACCACAGGACCAGAGTTGTTGAAACAAATGGGACAAGACAAGATTGATGTGTTTATAAATGGTAGTGGGACCGGTGGGACTATCGCTGGTGTTGGGAGGTGTTTGAAAGAACATGATTCAACTACAAAGATTGTCCTTGCTGATCCTCAAGGATCAGGGCTAGCTAATCGTGTAAACTTTGGTGTGATGTATGATACCGTAGAGAAAGAGGGGACTAGAAGAAGGCATCAAGTTGATACATTGGTAGAAGGAATAGGATTGAATAGATTGACTTGGAATTTTAAACAAGCAGAACCATACATTGATGAAGCTGTAAGGGTTACTGATGAGCAAGCATTGAAGATGGCGAAATATTTATGTATTAATGATGGTTTGTTTTGGGGCAGTTCAGCTGCTATTAATTGTGTTGCTGCTGTCCAAATGGCTTTGAAGTATGGACCTGGCCAGAAAATAGTTGTTATTGCTTGTGACTCCGGAGCAAGACATTTATCTAAGTTTTGGAAAGAAGCTACAAAGTTATCTAATGATTTGACATTGGATGATGTGTTACAATAAAAACAACGAACAAAAACTCTCCTGTCGGTGTATATTAATATATATATATTTATTAAGTTAAAAGATAAAAAAAAACACAAGCATGTTTATTGTTAATCTGATTTCAATTTCTCCAATTCTTTCTCTACCATCTTCTGTTTTGTTTCTCTATATAATTTGATTGTACTCAAAACAGAAGCACTGATTCCCATCCATATTTGCCAAGTTGCAAAGGGCAAAGCAATATTGAATACAGTGTATGTATTGAATGCCAAATCGGATAAATTCTTATAAATATCAATCCAAGCATTGTTCTTTTTGAATTGAATACTGGCCAAATTTTTCGCATCTTCAGTGTTATTAGTTGTAGAGTTGGTGAAACTCATCATGTTATTGCCACCACCCAATAATTGTTTAGATATTTGTTTGGCTTTATTTCTCACTTGGATCTGAATTTTCAAATCAATTTCTTGTTGAGTTAGGTTGCTTAAATTTTCATAAGCATTATATAAAGCTAACCACGTTTCACAGTACCAACCAATACTTTCATGTTTAGTGACAAATGTTTTATAAGTTGGATCACTCAATACATTTAACTTATAAAGCAAGATAGATTCGTCATTAACACCATAGTACAATGAGAAAATTTGTCCCAAAGTTTTCCTGTTGAATATATTTGGTTGATTGATACGAAATTGATGTGTTCTATAGGTAATGTTGTCCTTTAGTAAATTAACCAAATCTCTAATCCTGAAGGGAGTCTTACCAAAACGGAGAAATTGTCTATACATGGATAATCCAGATATCATACCAGCAGCTTTCAGTTGAAAATTTGACAAGATTAATATAATTATAATTTTAATAAAATCTGCAGGGTGCTTTAAGAAATTCTTGATTAAGTCCAATTGCTTCTCGGTGTCATTGTACCTCGCATTAATCGTGGTGATGTTTATATGGTCATCTGAAAGATAAACTTGAGACTTATCGGCTTGGTAAACCAATAATCTTAAAGTATATTGACTGACTTTGGCCATTTTGTCTTTACCTACGATATCATTAAGCATCGACCAAAAGATATCCCAACTGCTAATGGAAGGTGTATTTGAATGTATAGCAGTGGCAGTAGTAGATGAAGAGGCAATCGATACATTCTCAGTGTTATTCATAGTATTATTGATTACATTGCTATTGTCGTATTTTTGGTTTGAAACTGGTGTGATGTAATTAAAGTTTACTTGATTACCATTATTGATAGATTTCGACGGAGTTTCGTACTTCGTAGGTTCGGTTGTAGTGATAGTGGCAGTCATTTTCTTTTCAAGATGTAATAGATTTGATAAGTTAGATGGGGAATTATTCTCTTCTAACCACTCCGAATTGAAAGATTGTGGTGGCTGTGAATACAATTTGGAAGACGGGTGTAAAGGAGATCGTCTATAAAGATAGCTATTGGGGTATTGCTGCTGCTGTGGCTGGGTGTGTAGTATATGTTGTTGAGATGGTTGTGATGGTGGTTGGGACTGTTGTTGGTATCTAGGCTTCCTTTCTGGTTGTTGTTGATTTGAATAATCAATATCATTCATGATGAAAAGGGATAATTAAAATAAGAAAAAAAAAATTTGGAAATCCAGGAATCAATTTTGTAACTTTGCTAAAAAAATAATCAAGTAGTAGCTTGAGTATTTGCTAAATGTAAGTGTGTGATTGAAGATGATCTACCAGAACCTAACCATGTGGTAATTTACCTTTGTTTAACCTTTTGCTTATTTAATTTTGTAATCTTTGTTTTTGATTCTTGGGGCACACACTCCCTCTCGTCCTTTCTCTTTCAATTACAGTGAGAGAAAAAATTTTCCTTACTCCACTTCTGCCCTCTCCACCTCAAACATTAACTCCGGTACTTTCGTTTAACCTATACACATGGTCATCATGTAATTGAATGGTATCTCTGTAGACTCTCAAGATACAATACTAATCCTTACGTAAATATCTAAGTATTCACACACGTTTCTTTTTTGGTGGGAATCTGTCTGCCTTTTTCGTGTTGCTAAACACATACAAATTTTTTGCTACCACGTTACATTTCGATCTTAGTCTTTTTTACTACACGATTACATTATCAAATTTTGCTTATACACACTAATCAACCATTTATGTGCTAACTGATGGTAGACATCCAAGCGATATACATCTCACACATCATTTTTTGCTATTATTCACGATCTTTATCCCTGTTTTGGGAGACAGATGATCCATCTTTACACGATTCATCCGCTATCCGCGGTTTTGGCTGCGCTACCAATGACCAGTAATACCGAGGCTATTACTAAACAGGAGCCCTATTATTTGTTGTGGTTGCGAATTCACGTTGCAAACAATATTGTGTTAGGGAGATCAGTATCTACAGGAACAACCATATATAGGATATATCTATACAAGATTCTAGTCTACAAGTTTGTTATTAAAAGAAATCTCATATGAATCGAACATGTTGTATGATGCTCTTCTTCAATGTCAAAACGGTTTGCATTCATATAACTATAACCACATAACACGATAAATCTCTTCAACTATCTGTTGCAACCCTCAAAGCTTTTAACCTGTCAGAAAGGCCAGGAGTTTGTAAATAATAACCAGAATATAACCAATCATTCTCACCATCCAAGAAATCATTATCATATAACTTTACTAACGCTTGCGAAAGAATCTCTCCAAATTTACAGTCAACAGCAGTATAATAATCAGCATCATATTCAAACTTTTGCGTTAAGTGATTCATGCTAAGCTTGAGGAGAATATATATTGGAATGAAAATTTGTTTGAGTAGTAAATACCCAACAATAATTGGCTGTTCGTCTAAAAATCCAAATTGCAAGTATAACGATTTACTTTGTTGCAATTGATTTAATATTACGACGTAAATTACATATCGAGTAACCGAGATCAAAACCTTTATTTGTGGGTGCCAGAACTTCCGATGTCCTTCTTGTTGAACCACTAATGAGATAATCTCATCTCTAGACATGTGAGAAGGAAGTTTCCCCATTACGTTGAGATTAAAAAACCGGTAAAATTCAGAAGCAAGGGTGTTGGGATAGCTTGTATTTTGGATGAAACCATCTAACCACCATCTTTTAGAAACTGTAACACTAGATTGGCGGGTTGTCTTTAAATATTCCTGGAGTTCGACGTCATTGATAATAATGCCTTCTTTCCCCTCTTGTTGTTTTTTCAGTTCTAATGCTTCCAATGAATATTCTTTTGTTAAGGATGGAAAATCTGCCATTGGATATATAATTCCTCCTATTATAACAGATATTACAAATTTTCCAATTGACTTTAAGGAATTAAATTCTATATTGGAATTCTTTAGGTAAGCTGAATAGCCTGAGAATTGTACTAAATCAGAACCTGCTCTTAAAGCAGAAGTACGAGAAGATGCCCAAAGCAACCTTGTCAAAGATATCCCATTTCTGAGATTATTATATTCGTAATAGTCAAATGGTAAGTTCCAAACGAATAAAAGAAAATAACAAAGAATTATAAATATTCCAGAATGAATCGCTATGACTTCAACAGGAAACAATTTCTTGCTAAATGACCACAACTTGGCATAAATATCAACCTTAATAATGATCACATCTCTCAAAAAATTCAAACTGTCTTTTATGAAAATGAATTGAAATTTTGCGTTCCAGATTTTCTCACTTTGCTCATGTGCCTTTTTGTCTGATAGAGGCGTATATACAATCAGTGGATGTCTATCACTCAATACTTTGTATTGGCGCAGTAGGAGATATGATTCAAAAGTATATTTTTCAATGGTGAACAAAAAGGCTAGAAACTTCCAATTGATAGCTTGATAATTGAAAATCTTGGCATGTCAGTATTCCGTTCCTGGCTGGTTCATATATGCATTTGCATTTTGGAGTATACGTACATCTAATAAAAATGACATTCTGTTCATTATCGCAAGAGGCTTGGTAAACAATGCGTTGATACTTAGGTACTATTTTAATTGGCAAAATTTGACAAAAGCCTCATTATAAATAACCACCTCAAACCGATTTCTATTAGGGGATGTCTATATAGTAAGACCAGAACTGTCGCAATCTTGAAATGGTTTCATTGGTTGAACTTGAAAACTTTAAATATCAAATTTAAGTCATAACCAATTTCTTCAAAATAAAACCTTAAATCTTTAATTAGAAACAGGTTTTGTTGGTTCAAGCCGCTTACAATATGAATAATATACATGACTGTGCCGTCCAAGTTTTTAGTCTAACTTATAGTATATTCTAACTCTATGTATAGAAACTACACAATGTTATGTCTCTTCAAAAATCCAAATCTTTACCATTCTTTTTTGTTGCAATCTTTATAGCTTGTAATCTGTCAACAAGACTTGGTTCAGTCAAATAATAACCAGAATATAACCAATCAGTACACACATCCAATTGGTTTTTTCCATATACCTTCACCAATGAATCCGAAACATCCGCTCCTACTTCACAGTGAACGGCAACATAATAATCAGCATCATACTCAAAATTTTGCAAAATAAAGTTTGTCAAAAACTTAAGTATTACAAATAATGGAACGAAAATTTGTTGTATTAATAAATAGCCAATGAAAAATGGTTCGTCTTCTAAAAACCCAAACTGTGAAAACAATAATTTACTTTGAATTAATTGATCTAATATTAACATGTAAAACACATATCTAATACTGGCCATGAAGTATTTTATTGGAGTGTGCCATGATTTAAAATGTGCAATTTCATGAGCTATCAATGATACAATTTCCTCCGTTGACATAGTAGTGGTTAAACTCTCAGCTATGGCGATACGTTTACCTTTCCACTCTCTAGATATGACGACATTGGAATGACACCTAGTCAAGGCAAAATCACTTTGGCCAAATCTAGATACCTTGACTTGAGCATGATGATCTTGGAATACATTGATATCGTAAAACTTGAAGTGTAGTTTCTCTGTTAAGTTCTCAATACCTGTTTTCAAATCTCCTTCTTCTAATGGATTGGATTTTGCTTTGATCAGGCCAAATATAGCCGGCATCAAAAATGCAATAAAGATACCGGAGTTTACAAATGCTAAATATGTGTTTATCCAATAATCTGATTCTTGAATCTTTTCAAGATAGGCACAATAAATAAAAACTAAAAAGATGTAATAAAATACTCTTGTTCCAAACACATAAATTGATCCCATTATTAATTCTTTTAAAGTTTGAGGTTTTTCTGGGTTGTTTGTTGCCACACTAACCAGATATTCATAATAGTGAAAACCTAAGTTCCAAATAAATAACAACAAATTACAAAAGAATAGAAACGTGCATGGTTGAGTTATTGAATTTTCAGGGACAGTATTCACATTTTTGCTGAATGTCCAAATTATTGCATATATATCAAATTTAATAATTATTAAATCTCTTAAAAAGTTCAAAGTATGTTGAACTAAAGTAAAACGTGATTTTGTTTTCAAAAGTTCTTGTTCATTTTCGAATTCTGGTTTTTCGGATACTTCTGTAAATGCAGTTAATGGAATACTTTCTTTTAAAACATTGTACTGACGATTTTGAAGATATAATTCGAAAATATATTTCCCAAATACGAATAAAATGGCTGCAAGTTTCCAATTAATAAATTCAGAATTAAAAAGCTTGGCAATATTAGTATTGTGTTATAAAAAGGATCTAGGGGTTCATGTATATACATACATCTAACAATAATGACATGGTTAATTTTTGGTTGGTCTATTTTAAATCAAAAGAAAAATAATTTGAGGGATATCCAAGTTATTTATATATTACCTCAATTTGCAAATTTTGAAATAAGCCACTTTACAGACAATTGTGACCTTTCCATCAAGCAATCTAACTTTGTAGGAGCAGGTTTTAGAGGGGAACAAAACGCAATTGGGGCGTCTTAACATTTTATCTGATATGCAGTACCTACCTTTCTCCGAGATTTAAGACTATGGGTTCCACGCTCCTTGTTTCTTTTCATCTTTTTTTTTTCTCGATTTTCCCAAGTTACCTCCCTTGGGAAATCCGAAATTTTTACAAAAAGCACCGTATACTCACCAAATTCAATAATAATGCTTTTAATTATATTGTATAAAATGACCGTAGAAACAAATATAATCTATTTCTTCAATAAAAATATACAAAAATATAAGCCTAACAACTATTAAACAACGATTTATGAAATACACAATTTTGATCATAATTAACGAAAAGACCCTAAAATGTTCTGATTTAAGAATCTTAAGTTAAAATACTACTTAAATACTACGTAGTTGATCATCTAAAATTATAGAATTTCTTTTGCATTCTGTAATTAAAGGTCGAAATAAAGGAAAGGAAGTCGTAAATTGAATTTTTTTCCAAAAAAATGGAAAAAAATTTTGCTGAGAAAAAAGATCAAGTCACGTGACTTTACAACTAATATACAGTGTGTTGATTTTTTTTCGAGCGACTTTGGTACTACCACCCACACGAAATTGAAAAATTTCTTGGGCGAAATTCGTACTCGTCCAGGGCGACTTTGTTTCCTACGCTGACGCGAAATTCGAATTTCTGTAGAACGACTTTAATTCTGTGGGTGGTGCTGCGACTTTCATTCCGAACTGACTGTATGTTAATGTTTTTTTTTATATTATTAATAGAAATTGCTATGGTTTCATAAAAACGGCGAATAGATGCATTTAAATTATATGCAGTGTTACGTAGTTGTATAGTGAAAAAAAGATAGCTAATCCCTAGAGAGTTGATGATTTGTTGCCAAACAGTATTTTGACTAATTTTAGTAAACGGAGTGTATAAGGTAGCAAATACGTCCATGGCTAGAACAACCTATACTCCAATTGTACATACTATACAAATCTAATTGTAATCTCTTGATCAACACTTGTCAGCATCATCATCAAGGTTTGAGATAATCCTTAAAGTTTTCAATCTGTCCACGAGACTTGGTTCGCTTGAATAGTAGACACCATATAACCAATCAGTACTAACATACAACAGCTTATCTTTATACATCTTCACCAAAGCTTTAGATAAATGCTCACCTAATTGACAGGTGACTGCGGTATAATAATCAGCATCATATTCAAACTGTTGGAATAAATAATTGACAAAAATATTGAAAATTGCAAAAACTGGGAAAAATATTTGATGTATCAATACATAACCAACAAGAGATGGTTGATAATCTGAGAATCCAAATTGTAAATATAATGACTTACTTTGAGTTATTGCAAATAAGATCACCAAGTATAAGTAGAATCTTATAGTATACATAGCGAACGTTGCATTCGTATGCCAGTGCTTGTGATGTCTAATTTCTTGAGCGACCATTGAGACAATTTCTTCATTGGACATTTCGGAAGGTAAACGTTCATCTATTACCACACATTTACTCCTCCATAATCGACTTATTATAATTTCATCGCGGGTACGAATTCCTAAATGAGAAATAGCATCACGTCTAGACATTTTAGTGTTGAAAAAACGTGCAGCTGGCATCCCTGTCATGGTTTTAACATCATCAATTTTGAAGTTCACCCTCTCTGTCAACTCTTTAATTCTTGTTTTTAACTCACCATCCTCTAATTGACTTTGTTTTGCTATTGGCTGGCGATATACCATTGCGATGAGTGCAGTTACTAGGCCCATTGGAACAAAGATAAGGCACATCAACAAGAACACTTTTGTAGTTTGATCACCGAAACTATGAAAGTTAAAGGCCAGTATCAATATCGGTATGTCGAGGACTAATCCTTGTGTAAAACTCAAATACGATCCCCAAAGTAGCTGTTTCAAAGATTTTGGGCCTTCCGAGCTGTTTGAGTCTTCAATAACCATATACTCATAATAATCGAATGGTAAATTCCACACAAGTAAAAGAAAATAACAAATCTCTAAAAATAAGAGGTTACAAAATGGATAATATTTTATGTCAGCTGAATCACTCACTTTTTTGCAATAGTACCATATACTTGCAAAGATATCAAATTTTAGAATGATAAAATCCCTCAAAAAATTCAAAGTGGTTTTAACAAAAGCAAACTGTGCTTTTCTTTTCCAAGAGTCATGAGTTGGTTCCAATTGTTGATTTTGAGACCCTTCGGTAAATGCAGTTAATGGAACACTGTTTTTTAAAACATTGTACTGGCGAAATTGGAGATATGATTCAAAAACATATTTCCCAATTACGAATAAGATGGCTGTTAGTTTCCAATCAACATCAGAATCAAAAATCTTGGCAATATTAGTATTGTGTCATAACAAGTATCTAAGGGTTCATCTATACATACATCTAACAATAATGACATCGTTTATTTTTGTTTGGCGGATTTTAAAGAAAGAGAGGAATAATTTGAGAGATATTGTAGTTGTTTATATAAATCTCAAGTTTTGACGTAAGCCACATGGCACATGACTAATCTATGAGACGATCTAAATTTGTTGGAGTGGGCTTAGGGGGGAACACGCAATTGGGGCCGATTTTGTGTGCTATGGAAAGTTTGATAGAATTAACTTTTAAAACTATAAATAATGTTTTTTGATGACAGAAATTGCTACGGCTTCATAATAACTGCAAGTAGGATACAATGAGATTAAATGTGGTATTACGTAATGTTTGGTCACCACAGATTATTTTCACTCAGTCTAGTATATTAGGTAGTAAATACTAATTTTACATTACTAGAACAATGATATTTAATCGTATAAATAAAAATTCAAGCTCAGATCTCTTGATCAACACTTATCCTTGTTTGCAACAATTCTCAAGGCTTTCAATCTGTTAACAAGACTTGGCTCGCTTGAATAGTAGACACCATATAACCAATCAGTACTAGCATCCAACAGCTTATCTTTATACATCTTCACCAATGCTTCAGATAAATTCTCCCCTAATTGGGAGGTGACAGCAGCATAATAATCAGCATCATACTCAAACTGTTGTAATAAATAATTAACAAAAATATTAAAAATTGCAAAAACTGGAAAGAATATTTGATATATCAATACATAACCAACAAGCGTTGGTTGATAGTCTGAAAATCCAAATTGTGAGTATAATGATTTACTATGAGTTATTTCAAACAATGTCACCAAATAGAAAAAGTATCTAATACCGTAAATGCCCGACATTATAACTTGATGCCAGTGTTTCTGATGTCCTATTTCTTGAGCGACTATTGATGTAATTTCTTCCGTTGACATTTCGGAAGGCAAACCCTCATCTATTACCACACATTTACTCTTCCATAATCGAGCTATCATGATATCATCATGGTATTGACTTTTGATATAATCAATAGCATTACGTCTAGACATTCTGACGTTGAAATAACGTGAAACCGGAAGCTTTTCCATCATTTTAACATCATCGATTTTGAACTTCTCTTTCTCTGCCAACTCCTCAATTCTTATTCTTAAGTCACCATCTTCTAATGGGTGTTGTTTTGTTATTGGCTGGCTATATAGCATTGTAAATATTACAACCACTAAACTTGCTGTAAAATAGGCAAAGGACATCATCAAGAAATCTTCTGTTGATTTTTCACCTAAACTAGCAAAGTGAATAGACAGAAAGAATATCGGTGCATCATACGTTATTCTTTGTCCAGAAACCCAATAAGATCCCCTGACTAGCTCTTTCAATGATTTTGGCGTTTCAAGGTTGTTTGACTCCTCTTCAATAACCACATATTCATAATAGTCAAATGGTAAGTTCCAAACAATTAAAAGCAAAAAACAAATGTAATAAAATAAGATTGAACAGAAAATATAATATCTTATGTTAACTGAATTACTCAAATATTTGCAAAAGTACCATATATTTGCAAGGATATCAAATTTTAGAATGATTAAATCTCTCAAGAAATTTAAAGTGATTTTAACAAACGTAAACCGTGCTTTTCTTTTCGAAGAGTCATGAGTTGGTTCCAATTTTTGATTTTCAGATACTTCAGTAAAGGCAGTTAATGGAACACTTTCTTTCAAAACATTATACTGGCGAAATTGGAGATATGATTCAAGAACATATTTCCCAATTACAAATAAAATGGCTGTTAGTTTCCAGTCAAAATCAGAATTGAAAAGCTTGGCAATATTAGTATTGTGTTAACATGGGAGTCTACTCTTAATTTCATACATACATCTAATAAAAATGACATGGTCAGTTGTTTGATAAAAGGGGAGTTTATAAAAATGGATAACTAATTGTGAGATATTCTTCTTATTTAAATGCATTTCAATTTACAAAAATTTTTGACGGAAATTAACTACCACACACTTGCCCAAAATGAAGATTTTTACATTGAGGGATTGTGGCCTTTCGAAACGCAATTTGGAAAAGTTTTATTGGAATTTCACTATTAAAGTTTAAATTCTCTCACATTTTTCTATTTATACATTTGCTTTTGTCAATCTTATTAAAACCTTATTTCTAATTTTTACAAAAGCATGACAGAAGGTCGTGTATGTGAAGGAAATCAAGCATATGCACACAAAGTTATATACTGGAATTGCTTAGGTAATCTATGTATCATGTGACTTGTGTCACGTGCTGATGAGTGTCCTCTCCAAATACTAGGAAGTATTACATTTCTATGTCAGAGATCAATGTCGTTAGACTAGTGTTGTCAGATCAGTGTCGTAGGACCAGTGTCGTAAGACCAGTGTCATAAGATCAGTGTCATAGACTTGTATTGATGACCGAGGTGGTTGCCTCGATAAACAAATGTAAGGGCTTGGGGTGTTTTAGCTTGTTAGTGCGGAATAGGTTGGTACAAGTGTATTCGCGCTGGAAGGAAAAAGAATATTTTGGTATTACTTTTTCTCTTGACGATCATAGTTAATTACTACTACAGCGACAATCAAGTCGACTACTACGACTACAGTTAGAGATAACGGTACTACAACGAATCACTTTCCAGAAATTATTTCGTACAAGGCTAGAGCGTGGACTTCCTGGTATTAGTGTATAATATATAGGTATCGCTTTTGACTTAATATTACACAAATATCATTTGTTCCGTAATTTCTTTCAGTATGTTATCTTCATTAATGGTTACACTGAATATCAAGAGATTTCTATTTGTTTTGGGCCGTGGGGCCAAAACAGTCATTAATTCTAAATGGTTTTAATATGTGTGGAAAAGAGTTCCAGTGAAATCGATTTGGTCATTGCTTTTATCAAGTTCTATGACTTTTAAAATGATAATTAGTCCCAATTATCAAATATAAGGGATCACTTTATATGAAGTGGATACTTATTTACACAAGAATTTTGTCAAAAAAGTGTAGCAAAATAAATTTTTTTGCAACTTTATCTGATTTATATAATCCAAACACATACTGTGGAACATCTAACATAATAAAAAGATGAAAACTTGCTAACAAGTGCAATTATGACTTTTATTGCAGTTTGCACCCACTAAATCACTTGTAATGAAATTGATATTGGAGGTATGTACATTACTGCCCATACATTTTTTTTGGCGGTGCGTGTTTTTGTGTTAGTGTCGACGCAGATGACCCGTGGTGGTGGTTTCCTCAATCGTGTCGCACTGCGTCACGTTTTTGTTTTGATTTTGTAGCAACTCAAGCGAGCGAGACTTCATTCCAAGAGAAGGAAGGAGGAAGAGGAAAAAACACAACAAAACAAAACAACAAAACAACACTAGAGACAACCACTCACACGTCTACCCTATATCTTCTGTTCAATTTTTTTGCTATCTATCTACGAACCAACTGTTCTCCAGCAAAGTAACAACCTCAAAAAGAAATGTACTTGTCTAACCTTGGGGGACAATCGCGGAAGACAGGGATCAGACCTAAATCCAATTTGAAAACAGATAAATATGGAATGGAAGATATAGATGATTTTTTTGAAGATGAAGAACCAAATGGGAAAGATGATAATAAGAAAGAAATAATTGGGACAATTTCAAGAACAAAACCAAATCCTCCATCATCATCATCATCATCACGTGAAGAGGGGAAAAGTTATAAACCAAGTGTGAATCAACCATTTAATAGTATTGCTAGAAAGATTAATTTTAATGATCAAGAAGATGATGAGACATTTAATTTATCATCGTCTGTTGTGTATAAAAAATCTTCACCCGTTAAAAATAAGAAATCTCCATTACGGTCTCCATTGGCAGAAGGATATTTTGATTATAGTAATCAGTTTGATGATGATGGCCCTGGAATAGATGATGATGATGGCCCTGGGATAGACGATGACGATGATGGTGATATTAATGAAGTCACTGATTTTAACGTGGAAGAAAAAGACAGTTATCTGGAAGAAATACCTGAACCAAAAGTGAAATCCAAAGAGAAACCGAATAAGAAATCAACAAAGTCATCGTCATCATCATTTACAAAGAAAATGGCATTAGGTAAAACTAAAAGACTACCGTCTAGTTTGGATTCTGGAGATACAACCGCAATCAGTGAATTTTTTGATGACGAAGCTGATGATGATGATGATATCGATGACGATTATAACACCAATAACAACGATTATGATGATGATGAAGACGCGACAGGTGGAGATTCCATGTTTAGTTCTACCGAAGATTTCTCAAAACCAACTACCACCAAAAAATCCAAACCCAAAACCACCACCACCAACAACAAGAATACTAGACATAGTTCACTTTTTGTACAAGATTCACCGTTACCTTCACCACCTCCTGAAAATCCCGATGGATTAAGAAGATCGAAACGAAGGAGAGTCAAACCATTGGCATTTTGGAGAAATGAACGGATCATATATTCGAAAGATTTGGATTCTTATGATGACGATGAAGAACACAATAATACTTTGGTTCGTGATATTCATAATATTCCATTACAACTGATCAAAGAAGTGGTGCATATACCGGATCATGAGAGAACAGATATTTCTAATGTCAATGTGAAGAAAAGAACCATTAAAAAGAAAAATAATAATGTCATTGCTACTACTACTACTGTTGAACCTACGGATTACGATTATGAATCAGATCCAGAAATAGACGGGTCGGAATGGTATAAGGACAACAATTTACTGTTGGAAGTGAAACGTAATGGAAAACCAATAATGCGTAAAATAGCATTCAATAAAAACGGGGCGAATTTCATCAAACCTTCTGATGGGAATTTTTTAGTTGCTGGATTATTCAATGAAGATGCTGATTTATATGGTGGTGGGATGGTTGAATTACCACCTGATGGATTTAAACCACTAGTTGAGCAAAAGGGTAGTTCGTATATGTTTAATGTCATAAAGGGGTTGATTCAAGTGACTTTGAATGATGATATGTTTGTTGTTACTAAAGGCTGTCAATTTCAAATACCTGATGGGAATTCATACTCGTTACGTAATATAGGTAGAGGTGATGCTTATTTATTCTTTGTACAGATTAGAACACCGGAAGAAGTTGATGGTGATACTTGGTCATGAGATCACGAATTGTATATCTATTTTACTTTTGCATTATTTTAGCATTTCTTTTTTGTAATGTAATTTAATTTACTGTAATATTTAATAATAATACTTCTTGTGTTATTCATTTTCTAGACTTTTTACATATAAAAAAAAACCGTAATTTGGGATTTGATATGTTGTGTTTCTTCTTTTTTATACTATACCGTTTACCAATATGCCATCCTTTCTTTTATATATTTCTTAAAGTTTATGTACTTCCCCATCAGCATAATAACCAAGTACAGGCACTTTAAATTCACTTGCAGCAACCCCAAATTGTTTCAACAACAATGCTTGCCTAGTATCCAAGACTTCACCTTCTTTACAAACCACATAAGGTTCTTCAAGGGTGATTTTCCCTGCTTTAATCTTTGTAGGAACCTTCAATTTATTTCTTAAAGTTTCTTCTAATGAATGAGACATTGGAACATCTTCCTCTATGGCAATTTGTCCACCTCTTGAATATACTATTCCTTCAGGTATGATGAAATCTAAAGGTGCTCTTGATTTAGCCCTTGAATAATCTTGTTTAGAATATGCTTTGAAATAATCAGATACTACTTCTGGTTCTTCATTAGTGAATAATAATCCAGGTAATCCATCACATAATTTAGATAATTTATGTAAATTATCTTTATATTCTTCTTCCACAGTTTCTCCCAATGCCTTTTGTAATACTTTTCTTTTCCCTAAAATTAATTTAGATTCTGCCCAATCACTTCTAACATCTTGTAATACAGGGGTTCTAATATCATCAAATTGTAATACCCAGACATATTTATATGTGTCCAATGCAGTTCTAACATCATCAAATAAACGGGTCTTGTTTTCTTTCCCCTTCTTCTCAGTCTGTGCTAAGGTAACAAGCTTGGAACGTTTTGATCTAGGCATGACTTATATGTGTATATATATGGTATTGATAATAGCAATAAGGAGTTGGAAATTAGAAAAAGAATTTTCTAGCTCTTCTCTTCTCGCTCTCTCTTCGCATTAATTTTTTTTGTCCCATACAAAAAAATAAAATAAAACTCCTCCTGCATATAACCATATACTTATGTATTTATTTATCATAAGTAAATTTCAATCTCTTTAAACTTTCAGATGATGAATTAGACGCAGTGAATGAAGCATTTGCAGTTTCCTCAGAGAGCGCCTGTGATACAATTGATGAGCGAATTGGAGATGACGGAACAAAGGGGGCGGAAGGATTAGATACGTTCAATAGATGTACTGCTGGGGAATCACCTCGATAAGTATATTTGAAATCTCTTGTTGTATCAATTGTAGAGGAGAATGAATAATTGGAACTAAGTACTGAGGGAGTTCTTTCTAATACTGGCAAATCAAATAAAAGGTCGGGAACATGTTTGTATGGTGTTGAAGTTTGGGTTGTTTCTGGGATTGAAGGAAGTGATGACGCGGGTTGTTGGTGGTGGTAGTGTAATTGATGTGTAGTATGGGGAGTTGTAGGCGGAGTTGACGCTTGTTGTTGTTCTTGTTGTTGCTGTTTCTTTGATAATGAAATTAAGCCTAAAAAAATCACAATGCCAAACCAAACATACAATATCATACTACTGCTGAAACTCTGTGCATTCAAATCTTCAATTGTGGAGTCCGGATTGGGGGAAGACGACGATAACAATAATACTTGTGATGGTTCTTTATTTGTTTCTAGTAGAAGAATATCAGTTGTGATTAACTTTGTGAATGATATCTGTCGGAGTTGATTGAAGATTTGTATGATACTCAATTGTATCATTTCAAGTAGGTACGATAATCCAGAAGTCATATTGTTAAGGACAAAGGGGGAGGTCTTTCTCTGTCTGTATTGCTTGTTTGGTTGTATTATAAGTAGAGGGAATAAGAATATTTTGTGTGATGATATGTTATTGTTGTTGTTATTGTTGTGTGTTGTTATTCCGTTGCCGTTTCCTATCTGGAATTCGCTCCTCCTCCTCCTGTATTCGTCCTGTATTCTGCAGTACCCCGATAACCTAAATAAATTTTACTTGTTTTCTTTTTCTTTTTCCGTGTGCCTTACAATACGACCCAAATTTTACACTGTAACATCAAATCAATCAATCAATCTATTGATCAACAAACATCTCTCTCGGATCCACACTTTCCCTACCTTTATCAATCACGGGTGTATTTTTTTTTTTCAATACAAATAAATCATCGTCATCTTTATCCCCCATCCTACATATTCATTACATCCCCACTTCTCCCCACCATGTCACTGGCTTCATCTTCAACTTCAGCTTCACCTTCATCAGAATTATCCCAATCTGTTGCCAGGATAAGGAAAAGTTATAGTCGTAATGGATGTCGAGAATGTAAACGAAGAAAAATCCGATGCCCAGAAGAAAAACCTTATTGTTCCACTTGTGTTCGTCTTGGAAAACAATGTTCATATCCATTGGCAGGTGAAAAAGTTCTTCGTATTTCAAGAAGATTAATTAAAGAAGAAATTGAAAATATGGGTAAATCAACACAATTTTTACCTGTTCAATATGATATTCCTAGAAGAATTAAAATTCAACCTCCAATTAGATCACTGCCTTTAAACATTGAGAATTTAATTAATAATAATGACTTCTTAAGTGATACTGATTTAAATAGTTTAACTACTGATTTAAATAATTTGGTTGCTGATATTATAGAAGTTGCAAATATTCCTACTTTAGATGATGATTTTCAATTTGATTTTTTAAATGAACCGATTTTAGTTGAAGAAATAACAAGAAATGCTCCCATTGATTATATAAAACTTCCGAGGAAACATGAACAATTATATTGGGAAGAATTTTATAATAATTTTGCTCAAATAATTGAACCTTTCCAAGCTTATCATCCACTGACTAAAACAACTTCAAACCCAGCAAGGGATATAATATTACAAACTGCTGCTACTGAGCCTTTTTTACTAGCTGCAATATTAGCAGAGGGGGCAAATACATGTTATCTTAAATATAAACGAGCTGAAGATGAAAGAGCATATGGGGCATATTTATCGAAATGTTTGAAATTATTGGAACCAGCTAGAGAAACAGCCAATTTAAATGCCAATATAGAAGCAGTATTATTAACATTACTTTTATTAACTGCAGCAACAGCAACTTCACAAACTCAAAAATGGAGACCTCATTTAATGGGTGCTAAAAGTTTATTATTAAAACTGATTAATCAAAATGTATCCAAAAAATTTGTGTTTTGTAAATTTTGGTTTGTATCTATTGAAATATTAGCTGGGTTAAGTACTAATTTAGGAGGTACTTTACAAACGGACCCTGAGATTGATAGTTTGGTAACACTGGGGAATGAATATGAAGTGAGTGTTTTAAGAGAAATGGGATTAATTACTGATCAAGGATTTAATAATTTAATGGGGTTTGATAATACTTGTATTTCATGTTTCCGAGATTTATTGAAAATATTGAATAAGAAAAGATTGAATATAGATATAGATACAATGAGTTATGTGAAATTAGTTTCTGATTTTTATAATCAATCAAACATAATTTATATTGATTCAAGAGGAGTTATACCTGAAAATGAATTAATTCGATATGTTCCAGGATTACCAGTTGAAGAATTAAGAATTAATAATTCTAGTTTTTGGATCAGTTGGCAAGATATATCTCATCAAGCATTTGTAATTTCATCTATAATAATGATCCTTACTCGGTTTTTCGTCATTGATGTTTCAAGTTTAGTTGATAAAATCATTCTGTTGGTTCATTATTTAAATCATTTTGAAGATGTTCAACAACATGCTTCTCCTTATTTATTATTAATGATTCAATGGCCATTATTGGTCACGGGGTTAAGTACTACTAAATTAGAACAACGTCATTTATTATTGAAATATTTCTCAATGGTTGGTCAAATCGGAGCTGCTGCTGCTAAAGTATCTACTCAAATATTATTAAAGCATTGGAAAGGTACAATAGATACCGAAAATGACGATACTTTAATCTACTGATACCCCCCTCTTTATATACGGAATATATATATATATATATATATATATGTATATTCATTTAGAAACCTATAACATGCATAACCTATTTCTCTCTCTCTCTTTCTTTCTTACCAATCACCAGGCACAAGAGGACCTCTAGCAACAGGAATATTTCTTTGATATTTAGAACCACCAGGTCTACAAGGAGGAATATAAGGATCAGGATGCTTCCATTCATTCAATTTTTCAATTGTTGCAGCAATCACATTTTCTAATTCTTTATGATTTGAAATTGTTTTATTAGCTTCAAATTGTTGACGAATATTTATTGTTGCATTTCTATAAATTTCCCATTTCATAGAATGATCAAATGCTGTCCTTAATGCTCTCCTGAATAATGACGCAACTCTTTTGGAATTGGCTTCTGTGAATGGTAATATCGGTGCTGACATGGATGATGGTTGGTTGGGTTGTTTGGTTGGTTGGTTGGTGATGGTGAGAAAAGTTACATTGGAAATTAAAATTGTTTAGTTTTTCATTGGATGAAGAGAACCAGAGCCTGAACAGAAAAAAAAAATCCACCACCAATATCTATCTACTATTATCAGAATACAACAAGTCTACTAATATAACAAAATGATAACTGATTAATACCTTCCTAACTATTTTGATACTGTGATTTCAACTGTATTGTTTTTGTTTGATAATAATAACATTGTTCATTGCGATATCTCATCTTGGTAACTTCTAGTTTAGAATGTTGTGTCACGTGACCTTCGATGATTGAACAGTTCTATTACCCTAGAAGCTACTCTACAAGTTTATTAAAATACTTTAATCACATAATATTACATGAATATATAGATAAAAACAAAAACAACAAGGTACAATCATGACATAAAAACATCAAAGTTTTTTTTTTTATTATTTTCAACTTTCTTTCTTTCTTTCACTTTCTACTTTTCTGAAACTGCCATCAAACTTCCAACAAAGGATAAGATTAATCTACTTCTAACTTCATTAATATCTTCAGGAACCAACCAAATCAAAGCACCCAATTTTCTTGCGATAGAAATTGCCAATTTAGCATTTGCATATTTCTCTTCATCACTGTTTCCAGAATATACCAAATCATAATCGACATAACCTGGTTTCAATCCATTAAGGACATCTAATAAGAAGACACCATTTGATAATGATGAATCATTGAATGATCTAATAGTTGCGGCTTTTCCACCTTTGACAACTTGTTGATTTGCCCATTTCAAAATGTCGGCATCGGAAAGATTATGACCACCTTTACCCAATACTGCCAAAGTATTAATAATATTACGTCTCATCAATTGCCATACTAAACCTAATGTCAATAATTTGTTACCATCAACAATATCAGAACCTTCAATTCCAACAAGAGAAAATCCATTGGCTTTACCTATTTCAACGGCATAATTTGCATTTTCTAATGCTTTAAAACGAGATAATTCTCCACCATTACTTGGTTTCTTATTGATATGTTTCCAAGAAACTGAACCTGGAAGAACTTTATCATAAGCTTGTAATAATATTAATCCATCTTTTAAATCTTCAAAAAGTGATACCACTGGTGGATCAACATCTAATGAATTTAACCATAATGTGAAAACTCTAGCTTCTCTTTCTCCTTCAGCATCAAATTCTTCAATTTCAATGTTTTCATGTTCTTCAATTGGTTGTAATCCTGGATGGGTGTTGAATAAATTGGCAACAAAAGCCAAGTTTAATTTAGGATTCCCAGAAACTAATGAGTTTGCAGTTAAATATTTCCTACATCCAATCTTTTCGGCATTGTCCAATACTTGTTCAGCTCTAGTTAATAAATCACTAGTTTTCAAAGGAGATAAATCACAATATTCCGGTTGTAATTGATTTAATAAAACAGTGTAATTTTCACCATCACTAACATCTTTTGAAAAATTGGCCACTCTTCTTTGTGATCCAGCATTCTTCAAATGATAATTGAACCAACGTAATAAAATTTGTTCAGGTGGTAAACGTAAGAATTGTTCCAAAGTTTCATCATCTTCCAACAAACGATATAATTCCGGATGATATTTGATATCAACTTTAGATAACAATCCTCTTCTAATAATTTGCCAAATCAAACCAAGAATCAAATGTTCTTTCCCATCGATAATATCTTCTGAATGAACATTCACAACAACACATCCAATGGCTTTAGCAGAATTGATAACAATATTTGCATTCTCAGACATTTGGAAATTGTTCAATACTTTTTTCAGTTTAGGTAAATTCAAAACTCTGGTATCAATAGTATCAGGAACGGAATCATTGATCAATTTCGATAAAACTAACCCATCTCTACATTCATCAAAGATTTGGAAAGTCTCAGTATCAAAAGGTAATCTATTTCCAATCTCCGGATCATCAGCCAACACGGAGTTTATATGTCTGGTAAACTCCGTTCTTTCTTCATCATTGATGGTATGTGTGGTACCGGAGGTCTTACCACCAAGGAATGTTTTGTTTTTACTATTTGCTGTTGGGATAGGTGGTGGTGGTTTCTTGAATTTAGGGGAAACAATAGGAGCATTGCCACCAATTGATCCAGTGGAAAGTGAAGATGAAGATTGTGGTGGTGGGGTAGAAGAAGATGAATCTTCTTTTAAAATGGCCATCAATTGAACATAATCATCCAATTCAACATGTCCTGAAGCATCCACATCAACTTGTTTTAAAGTCTCTCTTGCTTGATCATAAGAATATTGACCTTTTTTGGAAACTGCATTAATAACATCCTTTTTTTCAACCCAACCTTTATCATCCAAGTCAATTGTTCTAAAATCTTCAATGATATTGAATAAATCCGATTGGTCTAATACCGGATACTTCTTCTGTAACTTCAAAACGTTCATCGTGGTAGATTGTCGTTCTTTTTGTAAGTAGGGGGGTGGTAAAAAAATAAAATAAAAAAAAAAGAGAGTAGAATAGAATAGAAATGGCTGGATAAAGCAATGGAAAAATAAGATTCCATTTATAGGGGCAAATCACTGAGAGGGAGAGAGAGAAAACCGAGAGTGCCCACATACGAGATCACTGAAAAAAGACTGATTACATTAGCAATGCCTCTTTTCCAAATTCAATTGACTGGTTGTTTGATGATCAACCTGAAGATGATTACTCACAGGGTTAATTAATCCTTTGTATATTGGAATCACAACCATTTTTATCTGTAGATTCTTCTTATTTTATCAGCGAATATTACACCAAGATAGAAATGGGAATGTCAGTGATTCTTTGTAAGATCCTAACCAATTAATACTATACTGTTATTATCAATGAAAGTAGGTATATATCTATACACGAAACACTCTGAAAACCTCCAAAGCAGACCATCTCAAAAGCCGGTTACGATATGTTTCCAACGTTGTTTCATATCACGGGGCCATATGTTTGAATTGAGCCGGCGACCAAAAAAAAAATAGTTGGTTGTAAGTCAACCGAGACGAACTAAAAAATTGCTGTGATAATAATATATTCAATTCATAAGATAATACTACAAAGACAACTACAACTACAACGTCATGTCGTCCAACGGACATGGAACAAAGTCTATCAAATCGGAGACAAAATCCAATTATACCTCCCATTCATTGGATCAGCAACAAGCATTAATATGTGATAACTTGCAACAAGCCAAGTTTGAATTAGAACCAGTGCATCTACAATTCAATTTATCAAATAAACTAAATAAACTATTAGTATCAAGCAATCTCATGTATATAATATTGACCAACTCAGTTTATAAGATTGATTTGGATAATCCTTCACTGGTTGAGAACTATACATTGCCTGGGAAAGTGACAAATGCTTGGTTGAATCCCAATGGCAAACATTTAATTGTCCAGATTGACAAAGATACTTATTATTCACTTGATAATAAAGTTTTCAAACCATTAAAATTTAAACATATAGATATAACATCCATTGCATTTGCTAATAAGGTATTGGTAATAGGGACTAAAGATGGACAAATTTATCTATATGAAAAATCATTGAAGCAAGTATATAAAGTCGATTCACCGGTACAAGGGGTGATGTTTTCGAACAACAATTCACAGATAAATGTGTTGGCCAATAGTTTATACACGTGGGATTGTTTTGATACATCTTATGCCGAATTACAAAAAGTATTCAAACATACCAATTTTGTTACAAGATCGATAAATACATCTGGTATTTTGACATCAAATGCTGAACATTACTTGTACATAACTTCAGATGAAGAAATTATTACCAATGATGAAGAAATTCAACTAGATCGGATAGATGGAAACTTTTCACAAATTGCACTTACACCACATCATATTGTTGGAGTCCAGGGAAATACACTTGCAATCTTCAACAAGCTTAATAAACAACTGGAGGAAATCACTGTCCCCGAAACCAAGATACGTGGAATTGCTACAGACTATGTATCAAACACTTACTGGGTCTACACCAAGAACTCCATTTATGAACTTGTCATTGAGAATGAATCGATTCTGATATGGTACGACTATTATAAAATGGGGAAATATTCAGAAGCATTGAAATATTTGGATGAAGAAGATGAAGACAATTTTTTCAAGCGTGATTTGGTTTTAATTAAACAAGGTTATGATTTCTTACAAAGAGGAGGATTTGGAATTGTATCGGATGATTTGAGTTTACAAATCCAGGGGATTAAGATATTGGCAAAACTGACTGAACCTTTTGAGAAAGTTTGTCTCATGCTATTAAATCATAATAAGTCAGATGTACTACTTATTGAATATTTATTAGCCAAATTGAATAAAAAAAATAAAATTAGAATGATTATTTTATCTACTTGGATCATTGAACTAATGGTCCGTAACAATGACTCAAGGTTTTACGAATTTGTGAAGGCAAACTATAAGCAGCTAGACCGTCCAGTGATGTATCAAGTTTTGGATTCAGATAGGCTCATATTTTATGCAGAATTAATTGAAGATTATACCTACATTTTAGGATATTACATTGATAGAAAAGACTGGTCTCTTGCAATCAAAACATTGATAAAACTTTACACAAAGGGAGATGTTGATCCTGTTTATGAATATGCTACTGTTTTATTTATGAATTATCCTAAAGTTGCGGATACTTGGTTAAAGCTTGATTTGGAATATGAAAGACTTTTACCTGCACTTTTGAAAAGACGAGAACAAGCGGTTCAATTTTTACTGAAGGTGACAATGGATAAAAATTATAACAAGAACAAACAAGTGAACAACACTTATTTGTCACTATTAGTTACCATGTCGGACACTAATAAACAAATCATCAAGTTTATTAATTATACGAATAATTTCAACACTAATTTCATTCTTCGTTTGTGTATATCAAACAATAAATTTCACCCCGCTGTGTTGATATATATCGAAATCGGGCTATTTGAACAAGCATTAGAATTAGCATTACAACATGATTTATCTCATCTTGCTGAGTTTATTTTAAATAAATACGACGAGGATAATGATGATGATAACAAACAAGTGGAAACTATAAAACTAGAGGATGTAAACTATAACTCCAAGAGAAAACTTTGGTTGAGGTTTGCTAAATATTTGATAGATAAACTGGATGATTTAAATCTGACATTACATTATATTTTAAATAATTCCATCCTTGATTTAAAAGATTTATTACCTTTATTCCCAGAAGATATCCTGATTAATAATTTCAAAGATGAAATAGTGGATTCATTGAATGAATATAATAAACGACTTGTTCATTTATCGTTAGAGATGAATAATTCTTCAGTTCATTTGAAAGATATTAAGAAAAAATTAATATCTAGTAAAAAGGAAACTTCAATAGCAATAATTGAACCGGGTGAACTGTGTCGAAAATGTGGGAAACTTTTGATAAGTAAAGATTTTGTTTATTTCCCAAATTGTCATCATGCATTTCATAAAGAATGTATTAATAAGAATCAATGTACGTTGTGTAATGATTCATTTTATGTATAAAATTTTTAATAAATACCTAAAATTTATAATTATAATTAATATTAATATTTTTCGAGCCGTGTGTGTAATTGTTTATAATCAGCAAAAGAGTATTGTAATGATCAAAGGGGGGGAGACATTTGGTGGTTTGAAATATAGCAATTGCTACGTAATAGTATAAGCTTTGGATTGTAGAAATATTAAATGCGTTCTTGATCTAGGTCCAACTTCAACTGGGCTTGTTTTATTCTATTTTTTAAAGATCATACACCTTTAGTTTTGAGATTCAATGTGTGATATATCAGTCAACATTCAGAGTTTGTTAATAATTAAGATGCAGAATTAACAACTATGCAACATATTTGCCTTGCGGTGAAAATGTTTTACAAAAGGTACCATAACCCACCATCCCGCTCAAGAATTACCCGGTCCTTGAAAATGCAACGTGTAGTATCCGTTATTTCCATTGAGTTCAAACCAACCAACTACTAAAAGGAAAGCTATATTTAGTTTTCTTATTTTGGGGGATTTTTCGCAACCTTTTTTGAATTTATACGTAACATGTGCAAGTTTGGTTTTGAGTCATATTTTAACATCCGTTAGTTGAACGCAATCTTTATAAATCTCCTCAACTCAACTCTCCCCCTATTAATAAATAATTCAGTAATATTTCTTCCTTTGCGTCATAATTTCATTTTATCATTGGTGGATTTTATCAATGCGATAATATTGAAAACAATAGAACTAAAAACTAAACAATAGCTGCTAAAAAATAACAGAACAAGGAAGCAGACCAAGCGTGGACCGCGGACTCTACTGTACCACCACGCCCCCTCCAGCAACGGAAGAAAAAAAAAAATAATATTTCTGCTTCGTATTTTCTGGATCTGATGTTTGTTGCTTAAGCCACCTTTTTTGCAATCTACATGCATATTCTTCATTCTGGTTGATATGACACCAATATCTTCAAATATGTCAAAAATATATACTATCACTGGTCAATCTATTTTTCTCGGCATCAAGGGGGAACGAGGGGGGGGGAGGAAGTAAGGAGGTTGAATTGCGCAATGAATGAACATGTCTCTCCATTGGTTTGTTTGCAGCTCATAACCAGTATCAACAACTATACGGCATCATATATTGTTTTCTGTTTAAATTTTATCCAATGACGATATCATATCTATACTTTTACCTCGTGCCACACTATTATGAAACGTGTAGTTGTTGTTATCATAACCCAAAGTGATATGGATAGACCTATCTATTGCCACGGATGGGTAATGTCCAATTGCAAATGGCAAGGGAGTATTCAATGATGAAATGGAATTGGAAAACTATATAAACACCAAGTAATATCCATGATCTAGCAAGAATTTTTCCAATTAAATCAACAAAACAAACACTCTAACAAACAACCAAAACTTCAAAATGTTCTTTCAACATATCTTTATTGCTCTTGCTATTGCCTTGCTGGTTCAAGCTACCCCTTCCAAGAGATCTGCTGGTTTCGTCACTTTAGACTTTAACATTGTCAAGACATCTAAAAACGCTACTTCACCAGATGGTAAAGTTAAAAGAGCCAGTATTCCAGTTACTTTACATAATGAACATGTTGAATATGCTGCTGACATCACTGTTGGTTCAAACAAACAAAAATCAACTGTTATTATCGATACTGGTTCTTCTGATTTATGGATTGATGATGCGAATGTTAAATGTCAAACTACTCAACCTGGTCAAGATCCTAACTTCTGTAAAGGTTATGGTAATTATTCACCATCTTCTTCCACCACTGCTCAAAATTTAAATACTCCTTTCCAAATTGAGTATGGTGATTTTACTACTTCTCAAGGTACTTGGTATAAAGATACTATTGGTTTTGGTGGTATTTCTATCAAGAATCAAGAATTTGCCGATGTTACTTCCACTTCTGTTGAACAAGGTATTTTAGGTATTGGATATAAAGCAAATGAAGCTGAAGGTAGTTATGATAATGTTCCAATCACTTTGAAAAAACAAGGAATTATTTCAAAGAATGCTTATTCACTTTATCTCAACTCTCCAACTTCCACAACTGGTCAAATCATCTTTGGTGGTGTTGATAATGCCAAATACACTGGATCTTTAATTAAATTACCAGTTACTTCTGATCGTGAATTAAGAATCCATTTAAATACCATTAAAGCCAATGGTCAAAATATCAATGCCTCACTTGAAGCACTTTTGGATTCAGGTACCACTTATACATACTTTACCCAAGACGTAGCTAATCAATTCATTGATGCTTTTAATGGACAATTGAATTATGATCAAAATGGTAGTCCATTTTACCTTGTTGATTGTAATTTACCAGGTTCTGTTGAATTTGATTTCAATAATAATGCAAAGATTGTTGTTCCTGCTACTGAATTCGCTGCTCCTTTGTATACTACTGATGGTCAACTTTATTCTCAGTGTTCCCTTGCTTTTGGAATCAATGATTCTAATATTCTCGGTAGTAACTTTTTAAGATCTGCTTATGTTGTTTATGATTTGGATGCTAATCAAATCTCATTGGCTCAAGTTAAGTACACTAGTGCTTCCAACATTGTTGCTCTTACTTAGATGGATGCGTTTTTAGCCCCTTCCACCTTTTTTATAAGATGTTATTCTTAGTCGTTTTTTCAGATTATTCTCTTTATATATGAAATTCTATATTATTGTTTATTAATATTTCTCTACAAAAGTCTAATAGTCTATTCTCTAGAACAATCTCTACCAAATAAATACACTTTAATCCAATCAAAAGTAATGAGGATTTGATTCTTTAAAGACAAACACATCATAATATATGCTGATCTCCAGAACAAAAACGTCAAATTACCACCCGAAGCAACATTAGACCATGATCCAACTGCTAAATCCGCAACGGCTTTCTCAGATCCAATATAAGCTAAAGAACCTCTATAATTATATTTGAATTCAGGTAATGAATTTTCCAATTTATGTAAACGACGAACACATGATTCATTCGGTGTTGATTCTTTACTGATTTTATATTTTAATGATTCAACTTTGGCCAATTTATCAAAATATTTGGCTAAATAATTACCTTGTTGAAATGCAACTTGTGCCGTGGGAGCATAATTCGTCAGTGTACAATCACCTAATGCATAAATATTATCCGATCCAATGACTTTCAATTGTTTATCCACTAATAATCCTCTACGGTTTGTTTGTCCTTCTGTTTTTTCCATTAACATCTTGGTGAATCCACGTACTGAATTCCCAGTGGCCCAAATAAGCATACCATATGGGATTTTATCTACTGTTCCATCATGTTTACGTAATACATCACAATACAGATCATCAACGTTGATAATTCTTGCATTTGTGACTAAATTGATGTTTGTATCTTTGAAAATATGATTTGTATACTCGACTAAACTGGAACTGAAAGTGTGTAATACAACAGGTTGACTTTCAACTAATGAAACTTTCATATCTTTTGCAATATCAGGCATCCATTTTTTCAAATCTTGATCAATATAATCTTGAATTTCACCAGCGGCTTCCACACCAGTGGGTCCACCTCCACAAACAATCACATGTAATAATCTTTTACGTTCTGGGTCATTTTCAGGTAACAAATTAGCAGCCTCTGTTAAATCAATCAATTTCTTTTTAATCTTGATTGAATCATTGACTTCTTTCACAAAGGTTGAATTTTCAGCAACACCGGGGATCCCGAATGTTGAAGGTTGTGCTCCTACACCAACAACCAAATAATCATAATTCAAAGTGGTTGTGATATGTTCCATTTTATGATCATCATGAATACGTGGGTGTGAAGAAGATGTATCATCACCAGAATGTCCCGAATGAACCGTGGTAGATTGTTGAATTGTCAATTTGTTCGTGATTGGATCAATATCAATTGCTTCCGCTTCATAATATTTCACTTCTCCTAAACATCTTCTAGTGACTGCTCTAATTGGTTCAATGATTGATCTCATATCAACAGTCCCCGTGGGAACACTAGGCAATAAAGGGGTGAAAAGAAAATAGTTTCTTGGAGAAACAATAGAAACATTATATTGGGTGGTATCTATTTTCTTCAATAATGAAACAGCACCCCATCCAGAACCCAAAATCACCAAATTCTTCTTCTTTTCACCACTAGGGAAAAACGGAGTTTGTTTGATTTGATTCACTGGTCTTGATTCTTCATAAATTTTATACCCAAGATATGAAGTGGCAGCTAATGTAGTCAATGCCACACCACCAAATGTGTACTTGAAAAACTTCTTAACAAGGGGGAACCTTGGTCCTCCGCCCACCATTATCAATAGTTGTAGTGTTTAAAGTATCTGTTGGTTGATAGTAGGACCAAGAAAAATAAGAGATAGCAATTTTGTGAGATTCCACGATCTCTCTTTTATATTATTATGAACCAGGAGTAAAGTAAATCAGCGAAGGAAAAAAAAGAAAAGCTAGGCGAGAGCGACGGCCACGGGACCTGCCGGATGATGCACAGTGAAAAATATCACTGTCGGTTAGAGGTGAGCACGGAATATCTTTTTAAACCCGAGATATTGCCGATACCCGGAAAATTGAAAATAAACAGTAATATGCCTCGACACACTTTATTAAGCCACAGCCTTTTTTTTTTGGACACAACTCTTACCAAACCCCAACTTGCTATACAACAATATATCTGAATGTAAAAATATAAAATTGAAGTAAAATATATAAAATGGAGTTAAATAAAAAAAACAAGCAAACAAAGTATGTAAAAATATATAAATAATACCCCAAACAAAAAAAAAAGAGTGTCAAATGAAAAGTTTAACAAATTCTATCCTATTTAAATAAATTTTTTTTTTCTTCTTCTTCTTTGCTTTCCTTGTTCTAATGACCAATAGTCAAAGTACCGTCTCTATCGTAAATACCAGTGTTTCTAATGTATGGATCCAATTGAATATAGTTACTAGAAAGAGCAATGTTCAAATCTATCTTATCTTTCAAATATCTATCAGAAACTTGTGGATTTGTAGATTCAATCCATCTCTTGGTGGTTTCAGCAAATCTAACAAACAATTCATCTCTTTCTTTCTTTAATCTAGCATATTCAGCATCTTTTTGCTTTGGTGGGTATTCATCTCTTGGTTCAGGAATTGGGTAATAACCTCTGGTAGTATCTTCACCACCTAAGTAATCAGGAATCAAAGTTGGATCAATGAATTTGGACAATTCCTTGGCATCTTTAGTGAAATGAATCTTGGAAGCAACAACTGGATCTAACCAATTCTTAATAATATTCCAAACAGTAGAGAAAATCCAAGGAGCATTATGAATCAAAATAAAACCTAAAGTTTCTGGATAATGAGCTTCAAAAACATCAGCCAAGAATTTAATAGTGGCATAATCAGCATTTTTCAATGAGAATCCAGTCAAATCGAAAACAATAGTACAAGTATCAACGGATTCACTAACTTCTCTAAGGAACAATCTCACCCATTCAATAGTGACAACAGCATATCTTTGGTTTTGTTCTAATGGAGAATCAGCAGTTAAATGTTTCTTTGCTTGGAACATGAAGATTGGATTGTTGTTCTTATCTCTACCTTTAATCCATGATTTTTCAGTTGTGAAATTTTTAATGAAACCCTTGTTTGTTCCGTTAAGATAAGATGGACCATCAGATTCCATTGCCCAATCGTCAGCTGGGAATTCATTAAGTCTCCAATTCAAAGATTTGGTCATCATTTCAATTGCCTTTTGAGTATCCCATTTTCTAGCTCTGACAAATCTCAAGATAAAATTATCAATCAAATCAGTACGGGTTGCTTTCAAAAGCCCAGAGTGAAGCTCTTTGACGTTATATTGATTAAGACTAGTTAATGGAGAATGACCAGCATTGACATGGAGTGGATAGTTGAGAGTTGATTGATGAAGGCTGAGACCACCATTTGCAGCACCACCACGGGGCTGTTGTTGTTGTTGTTGGTATTGTTGTTTGCCTGGACGACCAATTCTTCCACCATAGTTACCGTTTGAATTTTTGAATATATGAGCTGGGGTAGGATCGTAGTTGTAGATAGTAGTTTCAGCAGTAACAAAAGTTTCTAAAGAAGCAGTATCATCGTCATCATAGTAACCATTGCTGTTACCATTGGCATAGCCGCCATTGGAGTAACCACCACCAACATTGTCAAAGCTTGGATTGTAATCTTGGGAGTACTCGTAACTGCTTTTAAAATGATGAGCATAAATAGCATAAAATTCTTCACTTGGAACATCAACTGGAGAGTATCTTTCAGAGGATGACTGGGTTTGAATTTGTAACATTCTCTTGGAGTTGGCAGAAGGAGAACCTTGAGCAGCACCAGAAGCAACGGTGTTCATGGCAGATGCAGTTGATTTTTTGGAACCAAAAAGACCCTTCTTCTTTTTGGAAGCAGTACTTTGACTTGAATTGATGGAGCCTCTGGTGTTTGTCTTTGTCAAACCAGCAGTTGGAGCAGCTTGTGATTCATCAAAGTTGGCAGTAGAAGTGGAAGCAACAAAACATTGTTTGAAAGCAACATCATCATCAGAAATGTCAAGGGGATAACCATAATATTTCAAGAAATAAGCCCAAGTTTGTTTCAAGGTAATTTCTTGGTCACCATTAAGGGTTTGGATTCTTTGCAAACGGTATTTAACGTTTTCAGAAGTCATTGTTAGTTAGAAAATATAGGAACCTTTTGCAATAGAATTGGAAAGTAGATTGGTTGTCTGAAAAATAAGAAAAAGTTGTGGTTGTAAATAATTTTTTTTCTTCGTGCCCGTATATATATATAGAATATGCGTGAATGAATGTTTTGTTGAGATTGTATTGTATTCCAGGGGCTGGGCTGGGTTGGATTGGGGGTGTGGGCGGGGGGAATTTATACGTCAGTGAAATTCTAGTAGGAAATTGATTGTTACTTTTTTTTTTCTTCAATCTGCGTATGAAAAATAAATAGTTATCAGGAACTTTTGGAGCAAAAACTTTAAAAATTCAAGATTATACTAATATTTCTTTATCGAATAATGAACCAGTCCTATTGTAGATTTCGTCTAAGTAGGTATCTGTGAGATTCAGTGTGGAAGATGGAAGGGTGAATGAACTTTGGTAGGTAACGAGATCTAAGCTTTAGATTTAAACGATATCTAGTAAACAACAACAGTAAAAAATTCTTTCTTTCAAGCGTGTTTTAACAGAGAAAGAAACTACAAGAAATTGAAAAAAAAACAAAAACTAGATTGTGGGAAATATCAATTTGTATAAATACACAACAAACGTATTTATCACATTCGTTTATTGAAATGAATTCAATCTATACATTATGCCAAAGAAACCTTCTTTTTACTGTAATTGTCTGGGTTTGGTGCATAGGGGGTGGGAATGGGGTTTTGACCCACCAGAGAAATAAACTATTTACCCAATACAGCAAGTATGTTTATATGCAGCACCATACAAATTTCCACCTTCTAATATTTGTTCTCCACATTTCATCCACTAATAAAATTGCTGTTGGTTCACGTGATAGTGAATTACATCAACTTTAGTAAACAACTAAAAACGCTACAACTACATCTAATAAAACCATCCACTAGCACAGCAAACGTTTATAATCTTACTTTATTCCCCCCATAAACTCCCTTACTCCACTCCAAAAGCAACTCATCCAATTCAAGTTAATCACCAAGTGACTATTAATGTCATTGAAAAGGCAACACCAACCATAGCTGATCGCTAAAATTGAAAATTGTTGGGTGTGAAAAAAAAAAAAGAAACAGATAACAGAAATTAGAAGCTACTAACAGAAATGAGGGAAGCCTCTCTCCTCTTTTTTTTTCTATTGCTCAATGCTGGTTGTGCTTTGATGTAAAATGTGCTAACAGACGCATCGGGCGGCGTAATTAAGTGAAAAATAATGCCCGACGTTCAATATAACTATGCTGGTTAGTTTCCATCTCTTTTCTACGCGTTATCAACACATACACACATGTTTCAGTTCAATATGCGCCAAGTCTCTCGTATCTTTTCAGACTATCGTTATGGGAACTAGCCTTGTTTCTGAACCAACCGTCTCCTTCCTAAAAGAGCAGTGTCCGACAGAGCAAAAAAAGAAAAAAAAAATCGGTCCCTCACTTGCGCCCGCGCCCACTTGCCCCACTCACACCCAAAATAATTGAGCTTAAGTCCTTTGCTTCCGAGGTGCAAACAGGGATTATCTCCTACTGTTGCATAACAAGAAGGAAGTTGAAATTCAATAATTTCTAGAATACCAATTCTGCATAACCAATGAATCAACCATAGAACAGTATCTTCTATATATAGCTTTGCTCTTTAACCAATTCAAAAAGATCGGTGGGGGACACAGATTATTTGCCTCGTAAAATGATCAACACACCCATGTGACACATTCTAGTTTATGAGACACACACAGGGTGTTTTTTTCCGGATTAAGTCATTAAATTTGTAATACATTGAAAATCTATACCATTCGTATATACGTAAAAATACACACAATTTTTTAATATCTTCTTCTAGTTTTAGGATGAGCCATTCTACGAGGATTAGCTACTGGTGGTTGGAAACCAGCGCTGCCTCCAAATGAAAACGAATTATTGTTATTATTAACTCCGCCAAATGCCATACCAGGTTGTTGTTGTTGCGGTGGTGGTTGTTGTGCTTGTCCAAACATACCACTACCAAATGGCGTAGAAGCACCATTCTGATTATGTTGTCCGAAGATACTTGCCGGATTAGGTGTAGATTCTTTACTACCACTGAAATTAAACATCAGAACTCCTCCCGCAGGGGCTGTAGTAGCTGGTGCTGGTGCACCAGGAGTATTAGCACCAAAACTGGGTGTAGTTGGGCGACTGCCAAAATTGATCGGAGCAGAACCTGTAGATCCAAGTGTACCATTATTCATTCCACCAAACGCATTTCCTGGTGTCAGTTGAGTATTCATTCCTCCAAATAAGGGCTTGTTTCCACTACCAGGTGCACTATTGATATTTCCAAATATATTGGTTGCTCCAGGTGCAGGAGTACTTGCTTGACCAAAGATATTGCCTGGTTGGCCAAGTGACGGTGTTGTCTTGTTACCAAACATTCCACCACTTGTTTGAACTTGTGGTGGTTGAAGTGATGACGATTGTGGTTGTGCCGGAGTTTGCCCAAAGCCTCCAAATATTGATGTTGAAGGTGGTGTTCCGCCAAAATTAAGTGAGACTGGTGATGCAGCTGAAGGTGGTTTCACACCAGCAGCAAATTTAAATCCAGTATTCGAAAATATACCAGTCGAGGTAGGGGCTGGTGCTGGGGCTGGAGCAGCTGGTGACGCAGATTTACTGAATCCAAATGCAGATGATGCTGCAGTTGCAGCACCTGTTGATGTTGATGTTGGTGCTTCGGTAGTGTCTTTCTTTTCTGTACTACCGAAACTGAATGCCGGTTTCGAATGATTCTGTGATGTTGTGTTAGCACTACTTGCACTTCCAAAGGCAATTGGGGTTGATTGTTTATCGGTTGCTGGTGTTGTCAAATTCAATGTAGCAGTTGGTGTCTCTGATTTCTTTTCATCTTCTGGTTTCTTTTGTTCTTCTGGCTTCTTTTGATCTTCTGATGACTTTACAGGAAAACCAAAAGGTGAAGCACTACTAATTGATGTGGGAGCAGTAGCTGTACCATTAGTAATTTCCGTAGGTTGACCAAATGAAAATCCCAGCAGAGGTGGTTTTGCTCCAAAAATTGGATTTGTTTTGTCTTTTGATGTAACTTCATCCGTTTTAAATATAGCTGAAGGTGTTGTCTCCTTGGATGAAACACTTAATGGCTCTGGTGTACTATTTTCATCTTTCTTGGATTCAGGGGCACTAATTTTACCAAATGAAAACATTGGTGCACTAGTGCTAGAGTCCTTCTTTTCCGCTCCAAATGTCGTTGGTTTAGTCAAATTATCTTTGAAACCAAAATTAAGTGGTGGTAGGGTCGTTGTCGAAGCAGTTTTCTCAACTCCAGTTTTGATTCCTCCAAATAAACTTGGCTTGGGTACTTCCTGTTTGTCTGATTCCGTAGGTTTCCTTGGTTCTTCGTTTGTCTTTGGCAAAGAAGGCGTAGGTACCCCAAATGAGATTGTTGGTTTTTCCTGAGTAGTCGATTCTGCACTTTGAGGTTTTGGAAATGAAAAAATCGATTGCGTTTCCTCTTTCTTGTTTTCTGTAGGTTTAGTTCCAGATCCGTTCAACAAAGATGAAGAAGGTTCTTTGTTACCAAAGAATGATACCAGGGGCTTGGTACTTGCTGTGGTAGATGGAGTAAACAGGAAGGTGGAAGGTTTTGGTTTTGGTTCTTCTGGCTCAGCAGATAACTTTCTCTTTGGTTTTGTGACTTCTGGAATGGTGACAGGTTTTGAAGAGACAATTTTGTCAAAAATATTGCTCGTCTTTGTCTCCTCCTTTTCCGGACTAGTAGTAGCACCGACGCCAAACTTTGGAGCAGAAGATTCAGTTGCAAACTTGGATTTGGCCATTAATTCTTCATTGTTCTTTCTATCTTTAATAATCGCATCAATATCATTCTTCTTGATTTCAAACTTGAACCCAGATGAAGGTCCCGTGACCGGTTTTTTAGGTACGTCACTGCTAGTAGTATCTTTAAGTTTGATTATATCGGCTACTGATTCTGCTTTTGCAACATAATCTTTGTCCAAAGATAATTTAGTGTTGTTATTTACCCCAAACATGTCACGATTACGAGTGGACTTAGAATGGAAACTTTTAAAACTTGGCTCCTCGTCATCACGAAGAGCTATATGTGTGGCTGTTGAATCACTGACTTTGGATTTAGTATTAAATTTAGGTTTTGCAAGTATACCCAAAGATCCATTGAGTGATGATGTAGATTTGGTTGTGCTTTTGTCTCCCAAGTCGTATGATAATTCTGGCATAGCATATCCTCTTCTTTTCTGTTTCTTCACAGGTGGTGCTCGTTGAGGTTGCTGTTGTTGTTGCAGGTATACTCGTTTTCTTTTGAATTTCAATTTTGAATTCAAATAGTCAATGTCATGAGTTTGAGTTGAACTCTCCACTTTTGTTGTTCCTTGGATAGCTCTGCTAGATGTTTCATTTGGATCCACCATATATTTCATCCTTTTCCGCAATGACTCTGATGCTTGTATAGATCTCTTCAATTGCAATAACTGATATCTTTCTCGTGGATCCAAGTTTATAAACGGAGGACGAACAAGATTACCATCTTCATCTTGATACAATGGAGCATACTCATTCTCTACCACAATTACCTCTCTTTCCTCGATTCCTTCACTATTATTGTCATATTCATCTAGATATAACCCTCCCGTAATAATATCTGAATTAGGAGCATTAGGTAACTCAACAAACGGAGAAAGATCACGGCTTTCATTATCCAGGTCCAAATGATTTTCTTTACTTGAAACTCTCACCTCTAGATCATTGTTCATTTCCTCTTCGGTCGTTTTGACATCATTATACATAAGCAGATAGGACCGTGATTTCTCTTGAGGTAAAGACGAATTAAATACCGATGATCGAGGTATTCCTATTGCTGGAGGGTGTCCCTGTACTGAAAGTCGTTTCCTTTTTTCGGAAGACTCAAAATTAGTAGCTAATGGTTCATTTATATCTATTCCCTCTATAGTTGAATAACCAATGCCATTGTTCCCAGATGTATTGTTAACAAATTTTGATGTTGTGGAGGGGGCAAAGATCGATTGTTGATGTTTGAACAAAGGAGTGGTTGTACTTCCATTTCTTGATTTCTTCAACTCATCACCTTTCAGTTGTCCATTTACAGAATTATTTTCCAAGAAATACTTCTCAGTATTCGGACTGACTGATCGTTTTGTTTCTGTCATTGAAATTATGGAGTTGATGACGGATGCTAGATGGCGATGGTACTGGACTTTTTTTTTTTTTTAGTATTTTTTTTTTTCTTTCAAATTTGAATTATTCGCGAATGGAAGAAGAATCAAGATTTTTCAGTTTTCAATGTTTCACTATTGTTTGAACCAGAAATAATCAATCCGTGTTTCACCTGTTCACACACACAGAATTGCCTTTCTCTAAATGATACGACATTCCAAGGCTGCCCATGCCACAAGATATCTAGCAACAGCATCAAATACTGCTAAGAACACAAATTTTGCGGAATTGGACAAAAAATGGAAAGCAAAATGGAAAGCCCAATCTCCAACAAATTCCCTTCACCCAACAAAACATTTGATACCCAAGGATAATGACACCTTTTATTCTTTGTCTATGTTTCCTTATCCGTCGGGAGTTCTTCATATTGGCCACCTTCGAGTATACACAATCAGTGATGTAGTGGCTAGGTTTAAACGTTTAAAAGGATATAACGTGATCCACCCGATGGGTTGGGATGCCTTTGGATTACCTGCAGAGAATGCTGCAGTGGAGAGAAATATAAACCCATCAGAATGGACAGAAACAAATATTGCCAAAATGAAAAAGCAAATGGAAACATTTCTAGCTGATTTCGATTGGGATCGTGAAGTTAATACAAGCTCCCCAGATTATTATCAATGGACACAGAAGATTTTCTTGATGTTGTTTGAAAAAGGATTGGTCTATAGAAAAGCAGCAGAGATAAATTGGGATCCTATAGATCAAACAGTTCTTGCAAATGAGCAAGTTGACGCAGAAGGAAGATCATGGAGGAGTGGAGCACTTGTTGAAAAGAAAAATTTGGAACAATGGTTTATTGGAATAACTAAATATGCAAAGGAATTAAATCATGATTTACAATATTTGAATGAATGGCCAGATAAAGTGAAAACAATGCAAAAAAATTGGATCGGTCAATCTAATGGTACTGAAATTTGCATACCTGTGAATTTTACTGGGGTAGATCAAGTCAAAGTTTTCACTTCACGTCCAGATACGTTGTTTAGTATGCAGTTTATTGCATTAGCTTTAAACCATCCAATTGTGGAAGAATTGGCTAAACAAGACACTGAACTTGCTGATTTCATAAAGAGTGCACAATCAATTGATGACCCAGCTTCCAAAGTTGGTTACAAATTAAAGAATGTCAACGCATCGATTCCTATTGATCCGTACAATAATGTCCAAAAATCCTTTGATATTCCAATTTATACTGCCCCATATGTTTTAGGCAATTATGGTCACGGTGCAGTAATGGGATGTCCAGGTCATGATGAAAGAGATTTTGAATTTTGGAAGCTCCATGAACCCGATACTCCTGCTCTCCAGATAGTTGCTCCAAAAAAGGCAACTGAGGAAGAGACCTATCCATACGTTGCTAAGTCGGGAAATTTACAAGACAAGACTATTTTACCTCATGGATTAGATGATATTGGAGAGTACAAGGGCAAATCCGTGAAGGAAGCAGCAAAGTTGATTACTGAGGCTTTGAAATCACATTCTCTTGGAAACTCGTCAACACAGTTTAGAATTAGAGACTGGTTAATTAGTAGACAAAGATATTGGGGTGCTCCAATCCCAATAATCCACTGTCACGACTGTGGTCCAGTGGCAGTACCAGACAAAGATTTACCCGTATTATTACCTGATGTCAAAGGACAACACTTTGGAAAGGGGAACCCCTTGGGAAACATTGATGAATTTGTGAACTGCAAATGCCCTTCATGTGGGAAGGATGCCAAAAGAGAAACAGATACCATGGATACTTTTATGGATTCATCGTGGTACTTTTTCCGTTATTTAGATTCTAAAAATAATACCTCGCCTTTTGGACTCAAGGCTAGTGCAAACATGCCAGTTGATTTATACGTCGGTGGAGTGGAACACGCAATATTGCATTTGTTATATTCGAGGTTTATTTCTAAGTTTTTAAGTGACTACGGATTATGGAATGGGGTGCCACATCACAAGGAACCATTCAAGAAGTTGGTTACTCAAGGTATGGTTCATGGTAAAACATTTACCGATACGGAAAATGGTAGATTTTTGAAACCAGAAGAAGTTGATTTAAGCGATGCAGCAAATCCAATCATCAAGCAAACCGGTGTAACACCTAACGTGACTTTTGAAAAAATGTCCAAGTCAAAGTATAACGGAGCCGATCCTGGAGAATGTATTGAGAAGTATGGTGCTGATGTCACTAGAGCACATATGTTATTTCAGGCACCCGTTTCTGATACGTTAAACTGGCAAGAAGAGCAAATTTCCGGTATAGATAGATGGTTGAGACGTGTCATTCAATTGGGAGAAAACATAACTGAATTGCCAACAAATTCTTTCAAGGCAAAAGAGACAAACTCATTGCATAATTTTGAGAATATTATCCTCAATAAGCGCAATAATACAACCATTAAGTTCAATAACGATGAATTGAAACTTTATAATGAAGTCCAAACATTTGCTCAATCCATATCTAAATCCATTGAAGTTGATTTTTCGCTCAACACAATCATATCTGATCTAATGAAAATGACAAATGCCATTAT
>JAKTVG010000024.1:0-47836 GCA_030557085.1 Candida gigantensis
GGTTTTCCAATCAGCAGGTACTTCCATGACACCTGCGTTATGATAAATAAGATCTAATCTATCTTCTTGTTTTAAGAATTTATCCACAGCTGGTTTAATTGATTCTAAATCACTTAAATCAATTTTAATAAATCGTAAATTATCCCCCACATTTTTCGAATATTTTTCAGCAATTTCTAATTTAAGTCTTTTTATAGCACCCATGGTTTTCTCTTCATTTCTGGCCCAGATATAAATTCTGGCATCGGTGTTTCCAGCGAGCAACTTAACTGTCTCATACCCAATACCACTATTACCCCCAGTAATTACAATTACCTTGTCTTTCAAACAGTGCTGAGGAAGGTCTTTTTCAGTGAAGTGTGGTTTGCTGGGCCAAAATCCATACAATACTTGATACCAATCTTGAAATCCTAACCGTGGGAATATCGGTGGTTCGCTGTTGTCAGTCATTGTGAATAGTTTTGCTGCTTTTGTTAATTGACGAGGTTTTATTTTTGAATTATCAGGCAAAGTTGATGCTTTTATATTCCAATTCCATTTGTTAAAAGCGCCAAGTCCACTGACGGGTTTAACGATTAGTAATTCCGTAAAGCGGACGTAATGGTGAAATTATCTGCAAGGTGCGTAAATTGGTACTCTATGCAGTCTACAGGCTTAATCTAATATGCAATATACGCCAGCATTCATTTCAATGGTGACATATGTTGTTCTAAACACAGTTGACGCTCTCCAGTTTCTTCAAACTCTTGTATCTTAGATGATTTCATTACAAGTCTTCATCGTCGAAAATCAGAATGTTTCCATACCCTTGAAAATTTCATAGGTGAAAATGAGCCAAAACAGGTGCAATGATTGAAAACAAAACGGCAATTATAAGATAAATTATTTGATTCAAGCCATTTGTGACTGTAACTAAATACATCAGGATTAAAGATAGTGTACATGAAAGTATACTAAAGATTGGAAAGCGATGATTATTTGCTTTTGCATCTGATCCAAGTAACTTATCGTCAATTGTCAGCATCAGGGGGTTGAATTTTTGGACTCTATTACTATCAGAAATTGGGACAGTTGATCTTTTATCAAATGGATTAATTGTATTTAAGAGCTAATCAGTTGTTGGTTCCTTGATATTATGGGATGTGGCGTATTACATGAAGATGTTTTATTAATTTTTATCCAACGTGGTTTACTCGTTCTGCTATATACAAGAATGAATACGTACTAGAAAATTATTCACCATACTAAAGACGGAAAAATATTCATTTCACGTGATCATAAAAGTCACACCTCCATCATTCGTACCAAAAATGGTAACTTGTTAGTCTGAAATGGTGGTTTGAATGTAGTCTAAACAATCGTGTGAGCTTAAGAAGACAGCTCTGTATAGCTAAAATGCAAATATGCACAAATATTTATTTCAATGGTAACAAATGTTGTTCTAAACACTGTTGACGACACAATGGACATTCAGGATGTTCTCTGATCCAATCAACTATACAATCCCAACAAAACAAATGGCCACAATTGGCAGCAGATGGGTTCATCATGGGAGATAAGCACAACATACAATTTCTAGATGGTTCTGGTAAATATGGCAATTGTTTATCATCAGATAAATCAACAATACAATCCGATGAATAATTATCACTCAATTGTGATAATTGGTTAATGCTTTTTATTTTTGTATCGTCCTCAACTTGTTCTTCCGTTTCCTTTTTATTCTTGCTCTTCAACCCAATAAGAGATTTCACGATAAACTGCAATACAATTATCCCACCCAATATCGAATAGTTTCTCCCCTGCATCTTTTCTGGTTCTTTATGATGGCCAAAAGCATACCGTAACCCAAATATACGTTTTGAAATAGAATAAAACTCCCCTTGGAAATAAAACAACGCAATATGCAAATTCAAAATCGTATCCAAAACCTTATAATAACTAGACAATGCCTCACTAACCCAACTGTCTTCTTTATTTTTCAATTTTTTCACTATTTTGCTAATGATATAAGGAACCAAAGCATAAGATAGTATAAATCCAATTCGGGGTAATATTTTGGGAAGGCGTTTCCCGGTTCTATTCACATAAATTAAATCAACATATTCTTCCCCCAAGGTTCGTGCCCCCAATAATGTAGTCAACAGTAAATATATTGCCTTTGCCAATACCGTTATTTCCTGTGGGTATGCATTGACAAATCGTTGGCCCTTGATAAATTGTAATAAATCTTGTAGTTGTGATTTGTAAGAGGACTCAAAGTAAGCGTCTTTCTGATGTGCACGCACTTTAAAAAATTCATGTTAGTAATAGTTCTCAGTACAAAGGATCAATAGATTAAACATACCAATAGTTGCAGCGTCTGCAAACGGAAGTTGGTTGTTCATGGTTGTTTGGTGATGATAAATGCTTATGCTTCCGTGGGATAAAAGAAGAGTACGATTTTTTTTTTGCTTTTCACCACTTTCTCCACACGACGCATTTTTCTAGTCACGTGAATTAGTAGTATGGTTTCGTTCCTTCTCGTACAAGGTTGTTCTACACCTGTAGGGTAAGACTTGGATGTTATTTGAACAGATCAGGTTTTTGTTCCCGTGAGTCATCCGTCAAAGTCTGAATTACAATTACATCAACTGTGGTACTTAATTTTCTTCAAATCAGGTGAAAAAAAGAAGAAACAGATTGACCCGGACGCATTTTTTCTGGTTTAAGCTGGTCGTTCCGATTTATGCCATCGATCGTATCTTCAACAATTTATTTTTCGATATTTGTAAACATTGTTCAAAAAAATTTTCACACTTCTTGGAACAACAGCATACCATCAACTACACACATACGGTCTATCCGCACCCTTACTGTTGCTTTTCAAACCACTGTATATTACACCACCTACTATAAACTATATTACTAGAAGCAAAAAAACTAACCCTCCACTGTCCTTAACTATGTCCTCAGAATATGCCAAATTAGTTGCAAGTCTTTCCGATCAAGACATTTTGACCAAATGGCCCGAAGTAACACCATTGAAGAAGATCTCGGGTATCCCACGATCCTCTGGGTCCGACAGTTCTACATCTACTTCCGATTTACTCAATGGTCATGATGAAGAACAAATTCGATTAATGGAAGAATTATGTATTGTATTAGATTATGAAGATAAACCAATTGGAGCAGGAACCAAGAAATTGTGCCACATCATGGATAACATCAATGCTGGATTATTACATCGTGCCTTTTCCGTGTTTTTATTCAATGAAGATGGAAAATTATTATTACAACAAAGAGCAGATGAAAAAATCACATTTCCTGAAATGTGGACAAATACTTGTTGTTCACATCCATTATGTGTTCCTAGTGAATTAGGAGTCGATTCCAGGACGAGTGAAAGTTCTAAAGATGTTAATAAATTGGCAAATGCTGTCTACGGTGCCAAAGTGGCTGCACAAAGAAAATTGGAACATGAGTTGGGAATCCCATTTAAAGACACTCCTTTAGAAAATTTCACATATTTGACTAGAATTCATTATAAATCAGCAAGTGGTGATGCAAGTTCTAAATGGGGAGAACATGAAATAGACTATATTTTAATTTTAAAAACTAAAAATGATATTACTGTTGATGCTAATTATAATGAAGTTAAAGATTATAAATATGTTGATGCTGATGAATTGAAAGCTATGTTTGAAGATGATTCTTTAGTGTTTACTCCTTGGTTTAAATTGATTTGTCAATCTTTCTTGTTCAAATGGTGGAATAATTTGGATTCTTTGGATCAATTTAAAGATGAAGAAATTCATCGTTTGCTCTAAAGAGCTGTACATTTCTTATTTATGTTTTTTTTGTTTTAATAGTACTACTAGTAAATCCTTAATGCATATACATATATAAACAGACGTTGTTGTTTTGCAATTACCTGATAGTGATTGGTCACATGATTGATGTTTTCCTCAGTCAAAAAAAGGAACCTGGTTAGTATTTTGACTCCTCTCACTTTGACTTCGTACGCCTCGGCGATTTTTGTATTTTTGGTACGATGCCAGAGAGAAGTCCATAAAAAGATTGTGTGTCTTCCGAAATGCTCCCAAAAAAAAAATTTCGTTTGTCAAGCCATACTACCAAGAACAACCACAACACATATCACACATCACCTAATGATCTCCCTCAAGACATTCCTAAAGCAGGTAAATCCAATAGCAACAAGATCACTAGCCACCAGTGCTTCATCAACTTCTGAAGCAAGCACAATCAAGCCAAAACGAAGAAGAACCTTTTTCACTGATGAGTTAAACAAAGGACCATCATTTGATGATTTCGTAAGTGGTAAAGCAAAAGATATGTTAGAAGATCCACTTGAATCCGCTAGAAAAGATCCCAATGCAAAACTCCCAAGTTGGTTAAAAGTCCCTATCCCCAAGGGTAAATCGTTCCATAGTGTGAAAAAAGATGTACGTGAATTAAAATTAGCCACTGTTTGTGAAGAAGCAAAATGTCCAAACATAGGTGAATGTTGGGGTGGTAAGAAATCAGAAGCAACTGCAACAATCATGCTTTTAGGAGATACGTGTACTAGAGGATGTCGATTTTGTTCCGTCAAGACAAATCGTGCCCCTGCTGCTCCTGATCCAATGGAACCAGAAAACACCGCCGAAGCAATAAGTAGATGGGGGTTAGGGTACGTTGTTTTAACCACTGTTGATCGAGATGATTTAGTAGATGGAGGAGCAAGACATTTAGCAGAAACAGTTCAAAAAATCAAACAAAAGGCTCCACAGATTCTTGTTGAAGTGTTAGGTGGTGATTTCCGTGGTGATTTAAATATGGTTGAAATATTGGCAAGTTCTGGATTAGATGTATATGCTCATAATTTGGAGACTGTGGAAGCATTAACCCCACATATCAGAGATCGTCGTGCCACTTATCGTCAATCAATGGCTGTTTTGGAAAGAGCCAAGAAAACAAACCCATTGTTGGTCACGAAAACTTCATTGATGCTTGGATTCGGAGAAACAGATGAACAAGTATTGCAAACTTTGAAGGATTTACGTGAGATTGGATGTGATGTGGTTACCTTTGGTCAATATATGAGACCTACAAAAAGACATATGAAAGTTGTGGAATATATCAGACCGGAAAAATTTGATTATTGGAGAGATACTGCTTTGGAAATGGGATTTCTTTATGTTGCTAGTGGTCCTTTGGTTAGATCTTCTTATAAGGCTGGTGAAGCATTTATAGAAAATGTATTGAGAAAAAGAAGACATAATGTGGGGGAGGCTCCTAGATTAGGACAAGAAATTAAACCAAGTATATATTAAGAAAGTTTTATCGGGATAAGTATATATCGATTAATATAGCACTTTACATATTGTAGCCGATACATAGTATAGACAGATAATCCACCACTTTGTGATGTTTTGAAAAAATAGACACGAACATTGAAAAAAAAGAAAAAACCCTACAAAAAATCAACAACCATTTAAACAAACATCAATCAACCACCCAACAAGTCAAAGCCAATATTCAATATGCCATCAAGCAAACCAATCAAAAAAACGGTGTCATTCACACAAGACATATCAAACGCATCAGATAATGACACCAAACAATCCGCAAAACAACTTTTATCCATAGTCCCCACCATCAAAAACAGCCTCCTCGTGATCCCATTCCATAACTTACTTATCCTTCTAGGAATGTTCTATATGGGCATAACTGAAGATGTCACAGGCGTGATGCTTAAAGGATACTTGACAAGTATACCTATTCAAGTTATCTACAACTATATAATCTATGCCAATTTGAATTTGAAAAAGGGAACAAGTAATGATACCAATGTACCATTGTTGATTGGATCAAGTATATTTGTGAGTATTGTATTATCGATTCCGTTGTTTGTGGTAATTATATTAATGGGAGCACCAGTATACAAGTATTCAACAAAGACTTTCTACTTGTCCTTACATTTATCACAATTGATTTTCAGTCCATTACTTGTATTATTTAATTTGAATATTAATCAATTCAAAAAATTATTCAAACAAGATCATTTATATAATATCATGTTTCATCATTCTATATTATCAATTATATTGTTCACTTTGGCAGGCACGTGGTTAGGTGTGATTCCTATTCCTTTGGATTGGGATAGACCTTGGCAACAATGGCCAATCACATTGTTGGTTGGTGGGTATGTGGGTTCTATTGTTGGTGGAGTTGTACCTTTAGTGGTTAACTATTTTAGCTAGTTTTTTCGGAGATTAAGATTAAATAGAGAGAGAGGGGGGGTGTCGAGACCAAGTTGGATTACGTTGGCAAATGACGTTATTAATATTCCGAGCATCGGGCTCAGTTTCTCCTGCTTACGTATAGTCAGTTCTAGGTTCAGTATGAATAATTAATAATCATCTACATAGGTTGCCATTGTGTAATGGCATTCTTGTTGCTGTGTAAAATTTTCGTTTCGGACTTGTGTCGTTCCGCGATCGTCGGATGACTCGCTATCTATTTTTTTGGTGCGGTGGTCCCAAGACTTTAATGAATCATTCTTCTTCTTGATGTTCGTGTTGTTCTCCGCTCGAGTCGCCCCCCCTTAATTTATACAGCAATCTCACCCCTCCGCCCCCGTGCTACTTGTTTTACTCCGAAATATAAATACAACCTTTAATTTCCTGCCAACTTTTTTTACAATTTCTACTTGTTACTTTTCTTCCTTCTTCCTTAAACTCAATTGCAATTAATACAACTAATACAATGACTGACGGTAAATTTCCAACTAACATTGAACCAAAATACATTCCATACTCAGCTGAAAACTCATCTTTGACAGCTTGTGCCGCCCCACTCCCATTAGACTTGAAATCATTATTCAAAGACAACACCGTAGTGGTCACTGCTGTCCCTGGTGCATTCACCCCTACATGTACCGAACAACACATCCCAGACTACTTGAAGAACTTAGAAGCTTTCAAGGCCAAAGGTGTTAAAAATGTGGTTGTTTTATCAACTAATGATCCATTTGTAATGGCTGCTTGGGCCAAGGCATTGGGTTATAAAGATACAGAAAATTATTTCATTTTTGCAACTGATCCAAACGGAGCAATTTCTAAAGAATTGGGTGAAGGATTTGTGGCTGATTTGACCTCTGCTGGTATGGGATTAAGGTTACAAAGATACGCTGCTACTGTTGTTAATGGTGAAATCACTTATTTAGAAACTGAAGATAAATTGGGATTCTCTGAAAGTTCAGCCGCTGAAACTCTTTTAAAGAGAATTCACTAAACAAGATGATACATGTTTTTGTAATATTATAAAGATTTTATATATATATATATACTGTTCTGTTGTTTTTTTTTTGCAGTCTAATTGAATCTAAAATCGAAACGCGTTCATTATTTTTTCCAACCAGCCTTCGGCCAGCCCAACTCTAAATTTTGTCTGTCCGAAAAAAAAAACAACCATTTGTTGTCAAAAGACAACCAATCTCAATACATTATTCTATACACTTTTCAATGACTGGGTTCCCCATGGTGCCTAGAATTGCTAATGACACAGATGATGATAACTCCATCCATTTAAATAACAACATAGGCAAAGCCAACCCACTTCGATCATCAAGACTAAACCACAACAACAGCAAATCTAATAAGATCCTCCATAATTCAAACGTCTCAGCTGATCAAAAGATAATGGAAGTCCTACTGAGTGAAGCAGTTGATGATGATGAAGATGAAGAATTTGAAGAATTTGACACTAATAAATCCTATTTGAAATATACACAAAATAATGCTGCCAGTGGCCATCAAGATACCTTGGATAAAATCTACAACGAAGAAAATGAGGAGGAGTATGATGATAGCGATAGTACGTATAATGAAGAATTAAATGCTAGTGATTATGAATATGACGAAGATGAAGAAGAATCTGAATATGGATCCGACGAAAACGAGGATGATGATGAGGAAGATCGATTTGCTGAAAAGAGTGTTTTTAATGATAATACTCAATATTATGACGCTGAAAAATATGAAGATAATACCGTTCAAACAAGTTTCGACCAACCGTTGATATTTGAACAAATTAAACAAATGCAGGCAGAAGAAGTTTTATCGGCTAGGCCCAGGAATAATAAGAGAGCAAAAAAGGCTAAACAAAAAGCAATTAAGGTTAATCGCAGTGCGAAAACAGATTCCAATACGTTCTGGAAGAGGAATGTCCTAATGCTAGTGGTGGTCTTTGTAAGTGTCATAATTGGATTTGTATTAGTAAATCAATTCACAGGAGGAGACAATATTATTATTCCTTCCGCGAATTCTGATTCAATTAGAATTGCTAAATTAGATGGGAAACTACATCGATTAGAGCAAGAATTTAGAGAATCTTTTAATCTGGGACAGGAATTGATGATACAGGTAGAATCTGCCATTAATGACTTGAGTGAAAAATTATCCTCGATCCAAAATAATTTGTCTGATAGAGATGGTAAACCGGATGGAGTCCATGATATTATTTCCTTTAATAATGATCAAATAACAGTAATACCTGAATTCCGTCAATACTTGCATCAATCAATGAATCAATTTTTGGATAAACATCAAAATTCCTTTTTGGAAGAAAAATTAAAACAATTAGATAAATTTAATAATGTACAAGAGTTGGAAAAATATATTGATGAAATAGTTGCAAATTCACTTGATTCCATAAAGGAAGATCTTAAATTAGATGTTGATAATATTTTGGACAATTTAACAATTCTCAATAACACCGTAGTTGAACCGAAATCAAATAAAATATGGATAGATTCAATATTGAAATTGATATCTCGTGGTTCCAGTGCAACATCTATAAATTATGCAGATTATTCCACGGGGGCAAGAATCTTGGGATTTCTTACATCATCACCAGTATCATCTTCAAATTACGGGATTTTACAAAAAATGGTATTTGGATGGTGGATGTATAATGAAAGTTTCCAAGATGATGCATACAATGCCAATCATGTTATATTAGATGATGGAGTTGTCTGGAAAGGTGGTGATGAAATTGGGATTCGATTAAGTGGTAATATTATACCTACTGATATTGTCATTGAATGGGAAACCCCAAATCAAGAAGACCAACCTTTGTTAATATCAATTGGATTCAAACCAAGTACTAAAGCGGGATTTGATAAATTATCATCATCATCATCATTCAACTTTGCAAAGAATTTACCGAATCAAGATACCAATAAATATATTTCCAAATTCAAATTAATCAAGCAATTGAAAGTTCAACCTACACCAAATAATCTAAGTCTAAATCATATTCGATTACCTATCCAATTTATCAATTTACAAATCAGTGGGAAAGATTTATATTTCAAATTCAACAGAGAAAAAATCAATATTAATAATATAAAAGTATACGGGATAAGTGAAATCAATGCTGTGAAATATCAAGACAAACTACTGTTATTGATAGATCAATTTGAAGATAAAGAAGAAGATCAAGAAGATCAAGATCATGCATCGTCGTCATCTCCACGGGGTTCTGCACAAAAGTTCTCAGCAGAACAATATGATATGAATGATGATATCTACTTGTAAAATTTCATGCCTATCAAGATGGATTTGTCTTGCCGTTAGCCCCCGAATTGTTGATTTATTGCTTGCTAACAATAGACTTATACTCTCAACTTGTAAAACTTTTTGTATAATAATAATAGACTAATTTTCAATATTTAGTCTATGCTTTTGTAATATTATGTATGTAATGTACAACCTAATTGGCAATGTTATGATGTTTCACAATTTACTGCTAAATATAAACCACACACACACACCACTACCATTTTTTCTTATCGGCGCCCCCCTGTTGTATGACGTTTACTAAACACAATAGTGGTTGTTGTGGTTACTACGTATCAGGTTCATCTGGAACGATGACAGACCCTGATAGTTAAAGAATGACGTGGGAGGTTTTCTTTTTTTCAATGCGACATAGAAATTCAATGAGAGATGAGATACATGTTTTAATTGGGTATGGGACATGTGCAAAAGAAACAAGTTGAAGCACAATCTCACCAACAAAATGATCCGCTCTGTTGTAGGAAATCTTGGCAGGAAGGAAGAAAGTTATTCCCTCGTCCTCCGTCCCAAGCCTTGTCAAGTTCCAGAAAAAAAAAATTCCTTGCCCTTTCGGCCCCCTGAAAAAAAAGAAAAATTTTTTACACTTTTTTTCGTACTGTTGCAATTTCGCAATTCCGTAAAATTTTGCAATCTACAAAAAAAAAACGAACAATAATTAGGCATAAACCGAAAAAACTATGTTTAAAAAAAAGTAATATAAGAAAGCATATATAATAATCTATATTAAAAGTAGCATTTTTAATAATCTAAAATATACACAACGAAAAAAAATTAGAAGAAACATTTTTTAAAAAACCATTAAATATCCAACATGACCGAAACGAAAAAAAAATAATACAAGATATAAAGAAGAACGAATTTATTGTGTTCTTAACTTTACATCAAAGCACCCAAAGCTAACAAACCAGCAGCGAAAACTGGAGCAGCGTTAGCAGCAACACCGGCTTCAACAGTAGAAACAACAGCGGCACTTGAAGCTTTAGCGGAAGTAGATTCAGCAGCTTTAGTGGTCTTGGTTTCAGCAGTGGTGACGGCAGCGGATGATTCAGCAGCTTTGGTGGTTTCAGCAGCAGAAGATTCGACAGCAGCAGTGGTAGATTCAGCAGCTTTAGTGGTTTCAGCAACAGTGGTAGATTCAGCAGCTTTGGTGGTGGCTTCAGTGGTGGCTGGAGCAGATGGCAATGGGCAGTAAGTAGTGTAGATGGTAGTATCTTCAGTGATAGTGGTGACACCAGTAGTGACAGCAGATTCGTGACATTTATCTTCGGAACAAGAAGTGATGGTGATAACAGTGGTTTCAACATCAGTGACGGTAGATAATGGACAGTAAGTGGTGTAAGTAGTGTCGATTGAAGTGACAGTGGTGACACCAGTGGTGACTGGAACTGGAGTACATTTGTCTTCTGAACATGAAGTGATGGTGATGACAGTGGTTTCAATGTCAGTGACAGTGGAGTTGGAGTATGAAGCTAAAGCAGAACCAGCAATGGCAGATAAGACAGCGGCAGTGGAGTATTTCATTGTGATATGTGTATATATATATAATAAGTTGTTTATTTGATAATAAATTAAGGTACAATAAAAAGAAGAAAGAATCTTTTATGAAAAATTATTTTCTAGAGGAAAGATGGTTGGATATTTATAGTTGAGATCCATATGAACACTAAGCCCAACCTCCCTCCCTCCCTTCCCCTATGACACATTCGCTGGTGAAAATAAGATGGAAAAATTTTTCCCATTCCCCTATGGAATATAGATCTGCCAACTTAATTTTCATTTTTGTGCAATGAAATTGGGGGTGGAAGAATCTTCTGATTTGTATTTGACAAGCTAAATAAATGTATCACTAAATCATTTTAGGAATAAAGATTTCCAAAAATTGCCATCCACTAACTAACTCCCTCCCACCCTACTTTGCGTTGCTTTGCGTGTCCCACTTGGTTGGGAGTTTCAGTTCGAACAAAATAAAAAGAAAAGACAAGGTCCTATAACCCACTTCATAACCATAGGGTAAAAGTTACAACCTGTATTTTGGAGTAGGAACTCAAATCAAACGTACACCTAGAAACACCAACACTTGAAAATGTGTATTTTTTCAATTTGACCCCGATTTGGGTAAATTAAAAAATATGCAAAACGCAACAAAAGCCTCCGCACCAACAAACAACAAACAAGGAGAAATCGCACATCATGTAACGTTGGGGCACCCTCCAAACTCTAAAATCTTTGTCTCTCTCCCCATGTCTCTGGTGGTGGCCAGCATCTGTATGTATGTTTGATTATCGTTTCTTTTTTTTGCGCTCCTCCCACCATGTGTTGTAGATTTTGTACCCCCGCTAACAACTTTATCCGTATACAAACTACTAATAATAGAAAATATGATTGTGAAACAAACAAACAAAAATCCCCAACAGCGATCTTCACAATTATTGTATGGTATTGTAACATACGGAGTAGTTGCTGTTTCTAAATATATCTTTTGTTTTTTAGTCCCACCAGCAAAACCAAACACAGCAAGCACAACAATACTCACCGACTCTCCCCATAACAATTTCAAACAACGAGGAACGGGCAATCAAATATTGAAAGACATCAAATTTCTCCCCCCGTCGCCTCCCAACAAAAAAAGAAAAGCACTGCAAAACGTACGGGACCTGAGTAGTAAGTGCAATGCATAAGGTTTAATTTGCATTACCCAAATGTAGGTTCATTTCTACCCGAACAAGCAAGTTAGACGACCACCTTTCTATACTGCTCTTGCTCTTCCTTTTCAAATAATGAACAATCACATGTGTCATACGCAATGTTCCAAGGCGTACCGACACGATGCTAGGTTTCTTTCTTGTCTCGTGTTGAACAAAAAAAATCAGGGGCAATTGTAGTTGATAATTGGTTATTGTTCCGGTTGTGATTTTTGATAATTATTTGCGCGAAAGTTTGTATGAAAATTTTATCAAAGTTGCAAAATAAATTCACAACTCTACAAAACATTACAAACAATATAATTATACTCCTGATCGTCATTCAATTTGGTTATTTGATTAATTATCAAGAGATATAGTTGAGTATAATGAATAGACGATATTCTTTATTACAAACATAAACAAAGTACATCGTGTCGGTTCAAGGGGGTTATGAAATGCATTGGTGGGACAGTAGCTGATGCAATGCACGTCGCGCTTTCCACCAAAATTGTTGATTTTTTCGCCCTGTTTGGAGGTCGTCGACCTAGAATCACGACCGCGGCCAAACCCATACCACGCTACACTGCGCATGAACGCACACCCCCCAAACCAAACCAAACGTATGTTTTCGCGACTTGACTATTAATTGAAAAATTGGACAAGAGAATTTTACAATTAGCCACCCGCCCATTCACCACCACCTGCCTCCTCCTCCTCCCAAGAGCCAAGAATCCAAACTAAACTCAAAAAAAGCAAACTATTATTCCATTTAGATCCCCGATGGTTCCTCATCCCTGTTGTAAAGTGTATCCGTGTAGGTAGTTAACAAGACCCATCTCTTTCTTGATGCTTATCTTGTTGTTAATCAACCGATGGATGATGACAAGAAAAAAAATGACCTGAACTATATCGTCAGGGCAGAGATCAAGAGATATAGACATATGTGATCGTTCATTGATGTAACATCATTGCAATAGGAGCTCAGTGGGTCGTCTTACACATGATGTACGTTTCGGAAAATAGCGAAGGGTCAGTTGCCCATTCTTCCCGTGCAATCTGTTTCTTGGTTGCTAGATCTACGCACAAACGTGAATTTTTCCGTAATTTCCATTCACGTGCTCGCTCTCTATCCACCAAAAGGTTTCGTCATTTGACATGTAAAATAGCGAACAGTAACTCCACATACTAGGTAAATAGTAATTACTTTAGATAACATTACCCTCTGTCTCGTCTCTGTACCTCAAAAATAACTCTTATCTGCTTCATCTATTAATATCACCTCTTAAATCCGCTCGTTAGACTGGCACCAATAAAACCAAAAAGCCAAACCTGAAGCTAAATAAACAAAAAAAAGGAGAAATTTATGAAAAATTTAAAAATTACGCAGCATTTATTTTTAGAAACATTCTTTTCTCTGTTGGTCGTGTATATTTGTAAGTATCACTGCATATAAAGTAATTTAAATATTGCAGTATATATGCAGGCTGCATCTATATTTATCATTTTTTTTTTGGTGGCTGTTGTTTTGACGAAGGCAAGGAACAAGGTTTAGTGCCACCCGAGGGTTCCCCTATTGAATTTTACGTCGAGCCGGCCCGTTTTATGGTTCCCAATCAGTCGACAATCTCGCCCCATTCAGCCCACCAACGAACGGATCTGTGCGAAAAGACAAATATAAACTTTCTCCCCCCAACAAACAATCAAAAGAGCCCATATTATTTAAAGAAGTTTAGATTTCATTCATAACAAAGAAACTTAGAAGAGATCATCATGAGTTGGGTAAGAGAACTCAATCCTGGTCCTGCTCTCTCTCTTACACATACACGTCCTGAAGCATGTAGTGGGATTATTAATAGATTGGATTTGTTTTGATTTGCAAGTTATTGCTCACTGTTGTTACACGAAAACCCACGCGACTAAACAAATTTGGTAAAACGAAGATCCGTATATACATCAATAAAGACAGAGGGCGTAACTGAGCGTGTTTTGTAACAGTATTGCAACAACAAGAACAATTATACCATACAACGGGTATAGTTACCGTTTTTTAGTCCAATATTCTTACTCGGAATTTTTCCATAGGTACAAGAAAGAAGAAAATTGTCAATTTATTTTGTGCGTGTTTTTTTTTTTTTTGGTCGAGTTGGCAGAAGATATAGGTCGAGGAGCATCAAAAAGTAAATAAGTAACAATAAGATAGATTTAGTTCACATCTCCAAACTGTCAAAAATATCAGTTTTGTATTCGTTTATCGTGTAGCGGTAGTAGCAGTACTACCCTTCACTTGGAGATACGAATAGAAATAGAACAAGAAGTAGGAGAAGAAAAAGGACGAATCGCACCACAAAAAATACGGTTGACGAACTACGAAGGACCCCCAAAAATAAAGTGAAATTAGTCTGTTTATTGAGAAACGTGTGAATCGCCGTACCACGCCCACCACCACCACCACCCCTGTGGTAGTGAGTCAGACGGGGGAGGCGCAAATAGTCGTCATCATTAAACGATATCCCAGGCGGAAAGATATCCGCCGCCGCCCCACGACGACTCAGTTGATGTATGTGTGACTCAACGTTGTTAGCCTCATCATCATCTCTCGACCCTTTATTTGTATCTTATTATCGTTTCTTTTTTCTTGCTTATCACGTGTAAAAAGGAAAAATTTTGGGCTATGTGTTACCAATTAATCGTTTATCGATTCGCGATAGTTTGTGCTTGTAAGATGACACACTGGCAGGAATAAAACAAAACAAAACAAAACAAACCAGAATTCCACCACGGTCTGATTAAAAAAACTGGCACGAGTGGTGTTGGAGAATAAGGTTGATTAGGTTCGAGTTTAAGGTTTCACTAAGTTCAAAGCCAAAGGCTCTGGGACTAAAAAAAAGATACAAAAGACTGGGTACAAAGGTTATATTACTGCATGACACATCCCAAAACAGTAAGATTGTATACTAATATTTCACAATTGTTACTCAAATTGGATTTAGATTTGTCACTGGCAACAAAAAAGTTTAAAATTGGTTTTTTGAGAATGAAAATTTTTTTTATATTAATAAAAGGAGTGATGATTGTGTAACTAATAGTTGCAATTATTTTATTTGGTGGTGTATAAAGCAATTATACAGTACACACAATAATGAAAGATACAGTGCATGAATAACACGATTTAAAATTGTGAAAATGGGTCTATTTTTCTATTAATAAAGAACAATATGCTTTGTGTTACCAAGTATTGTTTTACTAAGGGTTGGGTTGGCTGATTGAGTGATTTACAGAGCAAGAAAAATATTAAACAACACAAAAGGAAGAACAAAAGAATTTATTCCGATAGAGATAACAAAACAAACCAGTACTACAGTAGTAGTAGGCACAGTCAGTGAGAGATAACAGAAAACCAAACACAAAGTCAAAAATCCAAAGCGAAAATTTTTTCTTTTTTTCTTTTTTTTTGCCTTTTGCCTTTTAGTGTGATATCTTGAAATTTTACATGGGTACAAGCAGAAGAAGAACAGAAGAAGAAGAACAAGAAGAGCAAACTTATTCACCACAAGGCTTGTGAGTTTTCAAGTATAAATATAGTTACATATTTCTTCCTTGCCCTGATTTTTTTGTTTTCTTCTTTTTTTCTTGTTTCTTCTTTACCAACTTTTATACACTCGCTTTAATTAACCCAAACTTATATTTTAATCAAAAATGCAATTCTCCACCGCCATTGTTTTATCTGCTGTTGCTGGTTCAGCTTTAGCCACTTACGCTAACTCCACCGTCACTGAAGTCGGTACCACCGTTGTCACCATCACTTCTTGTGAAGAAGACAAATGTCACGAAACCGCTGTCACCACCGGTGTCGTTACCGTCACTGAAATTGACACCACCTACACCACCTACTGTCCATTGACTTCTGCTGAAGAATCAAAGACCACCAAGGCTGCTGAATCTACTTCTGCTGCTAACTCCACCGTTGCTACTGTCTCCACCGCTGAAGCCGGTGCTGCTGCCAACGCTGCCCCAGTCGTCGCTGCTGGTTTGTTAGCTTTGGGTGCTTTCATGTAAATTTCTTTAATTTAAACATTTTAGCATTCACAATTTGAAAATGTGGTGATACCCATTTTTTAAAATATAATTATTAATACAAAAAAAATCCAAAAAAAATTTACAAACTTGTAGTGTATAATTTATGTATATACCGTTTTTATTTCGTTATTGAATTTAATCAATATATGTTTTTATATTACTACGTTTTTAAAACATCATTAGTTAGTTAATTTCTTAACTTTGCCTCATCCCAAGAACTGTATATCATCTATTTCTTCATACCGTTGGTACCTGTTCCTGGATCTTTTTCTCTTGGGCTTGGGCTTGGGTTTAGGCTTGGCCATGCGCCAAACAAGGTACAGACTTACTCATTGATCAGATTCTACTTAGTATCCTTCTCATCTTCTTCTGATGTAAAAATAAGATCTTCAAGGGTTCAAATCGATTCTATCCAAAAAAAAATATCATCATTAAAACATTCTTGGTTTTTTTCCGGTAGCAAGCAAGCAAACAAAAAAAAAATAAAATGAAATGAAATTAAGTGAAATTAAGTAGATAACAACCAGCCAGCCAACTACATGTATACACCAGCAATTGAATTAGCAAGCAAGTATACTATACTAGAGTTATAGTCTATGTAGCGAACTAAGAGATTAGAAGAAGCAGATAGGATTGATGTTTTGGGAAAAAGGATAGAAACATAATCAACCCACCAAAAAAAAAAAATTTGGTGATAGTTATCCGTTCCATAATTGATACTACGACGTAACTTTACTAGTCTATTGCCTATCGTACTCTAGCTTAAACGAATAACTAATGACCCCCCCTGTTCCCCCTCATCATCATCCACATTACACATATTATTCCAACATCAATAGTGTAGCATCTACTGTTGGAGAATAGGAAAAGCACCCCCAAACGTTTTATCCCAAACTACAAGACAAGTCGTAAATGTAAGTTACTACTACTACTGGGTTCGGTCTAAACTCGCCGCACTGCACCACACCACGCCATAAAAGAAAAAATTCAAAACAAGAAAAATTATAGAAGATGAGTAAGACCAAAAAATCATAAAATAGGAGAAACCCCAAAACGTTTGACTTGACTTGACTTGACTTGTGTGTGTGTGTGTATAAATTTTTAAGAGAAGTTACAGAAATTTTGACTTTGGTTTGTACCTTCTTCTTCTTTGTTTTAAAAAACAAAAAATCGCGTTTTTTTTTTTTTTGTTTGTTTGTATTTCGCACTAATTTGCAAAAAAGTGACCAAATTCAATGCAATCATTAGATTGCATTTTGCATAACCCCCCACTAAACATTTGCGTCCTCAATCTCCCCGAAAGTTAGTAAAACACTTAGTTACGTCTATCTGGGTTTAGAGCAATGCATCATTATGTAATCTCAGTCTCTCTCTCTCTCTCTTTCTGTCGGGGACCTAACCTTAATTTCCATTGTTGATTGGATAAGTCTTCATGATGAGATAATAATACAAGTTATGATGATTGTTGTAACGAATAGTTTATTCATATTTTATAAGATATAACTATATACTCTGTTTTTTACGGTTTTATACATACTAATATTGAGTTGTGTTTGACATCATCATCATACTAAGATGTGGTGTTGTTGTTGTTGTTGCTTTGGTTTTTTTTTTTTTTTGTACTTTTTTTTGCAACAATTTCGAAACAAAATATATATTACAATGAACTAAAGATACAATGAAGATTCGATTTAATAAATGTACTTATTATTAGAATACCACATTATACAGAAATGGTAATCAAGGAACGTGGTTTAGTGTTTTATCAATAAATACAATTGTGGGATCAATCTATTTTGGTGTGGATTTGAAAGTTGCAAAATCCAAGTAATACAATAACAACGCGTTTATATATTTTTTTTCTATTTTCTATTTTCGTTCTCTACAAAACAAAACACAATCTAAAAAAATTTTTCTAACTACCCTTCGTTCTCTTTTCATTTTAATAAAATTTTAAAAGTAGCAATTTCAAATCCTCTTAATTCAATATCAACAACCCCTGTCTCTTTATCAAATTTCAATTCTTCTAATTCATTTTCTAATCCATCAGTTTTAAAAATTTTATCAATTTTCAACAATTTATTATCAATTATTAATTGTCCTTTACTACCTCCACCACCAAGTGATTCATAAATTCTAACCACTACAGATTTTTCCTTCTTTGTTAATGATTTATATTGACTTACATCAATATCATTTTCACCTCTTTTAATATGTGATAAAATTAATGATGATGAAGTTTTCAATTTTATAGCTGATAAATATGAAGTTTCAAAAGATGAATAAGGTAATAATTTATAATTGAAATTATAACCTGCTTTAACAGTATCAACACCTAATGGACCACCATGTGGATAAATTGCATATTCAAATTTATGAATCCCCATGTCTGCTTTATTATCAGGAGCTTTAGCACTTCTTAATAATGATAAACGAATTAAATTACCATGAATTGCACCACCATATTTACAATCATTTAATATTGAAACTCCATAATTATATTCACTCAAATCCATAAATTTATGATGAGCAACTTCAAATTTGGCAATATCCCAACTAGTATTCCAATGAGTTGCTCGACTAGTTAATCCAAATTGTGTTTCATAATTAGCTTGTAAAGCAGTGGTTATAGTGGTGGGGAATTGAACTTTTAAAAACTTATAAGTTTCATGCCAATTAACAGTTGATGAAAATTTAATAAAATTATTACCACTACCAGAATTTTTATTATTGACACCAGCTAATGAAATAATTGTTTCAATTGATGATTGTTCAGATACTTCATGAACAACAACAATTGAAGATTCTAATGCATCATTAACTAAAATTTGTGCTTTCCCATTATCAAGTAATTGAAACTTCTCTAATGAATATAATTCAGTATCCCAAGCAGGGAAATTCAATGGTTCATCATCAAATAATACAAATTGATTACCTCCAATAATTGATGAACCTTTAGTTGAAGTTTGATTTGTTGCTGTAGTATCAATAACTTCACGCTTATTAACTTCATCATATAATGACGTAATTATACCAGTGGAAGATATCTTAGCAGTCAATAATTTGTTTGATAAAATAAACCCATCTTTAGTTTCTAATACACTAGATGGGAATTCAACATCTTTATTAATTTTACAAACCCCATCAACTGAATCAACAGAAATGGCAATTTTACCATTACCATCAACATCTTTACAAATACCAACTTGATCAGCTTTCAATTGTTGATACAATTCAGGTGATTCATCTTGACAAACTTCAACAATTTCATTATGTCTATCCCAAGGTAATGTATTAACAACTACATTTTCGGTTGTTTTCTTCTTGTTCTTTCCAGCTGCTTCTAAAGCTTTGAAAATCAATGCATCAGCATTCTTTAACAACTGGGTCAACATTGGATAAACTTCATCATAATAAACCATACCAATACAACTTCCAGGTAAAACATCATGAAATTGACATAAACAAAGATCTTCCCATAATGCTTGAATTTCTTTACCAGGATATTTATATGTTGAATTTGTAATACTTGCTAAACCAGCAATCAATTCTAAATCATGTAATCTAACTTCACCAAATCTCATAAATTTCTTAATTTTAGCTTGAGTAGTATAAGTACCACGATGATATTCAAGATAAATTTCACCACTCCAAGTTGGTAATTTTTTACCTTGGTCAGAATTTTCTAATAAATGATCATAAAATTCATCAACTGTTACACCTAATTGAACTGAAGGAATCAAACCAGAATTATTAGCTAATCCTCTACATCTTCTCAATTTTTCAATCATCTCTTCAGTTGGTCCACCACCACCATCACCATGTCCATAAAGTAACATACCTGCTGGAACATCTCTAAGATTCTTATGTTGTTGCAGTGATCTAACAACATCCCCAAAATTGGCATCAGCAGTATATGTATTACCAGGAGGCATATGAACCAATAATTGTGAACCATCAATCCCTTTCCAATTAAAAGTACTTAATGGGAATGAATTGATATTATTCCAAGATAATTTTTGAGTTAAAAATCTATAAATACCTGCCAATTGACAAATTTGTGGAATTTGAGAACTATAACCAAATGTATCAGGTAACCAAAAAATATCTGATTGAAATCCAAATTCATCTAATAAAAATCTTTGACCCAATACAAATTGTCTAAGTAATGATTCACCATTTGGTAAATTAGTATCATTTTCAACCCAAGTACCACCAAGTGGGATAAATTGATTAGTTGCAAATTTTTCATGAATTTTTGTTAAGATTTCAGGATGATATTCTTTTAACCATTTAAATTGTTGCATTTGAGAAGCAACAAAAATATATTCTGGATAATCATCAGCAAGTTTCAATTGAGTTGTCCAAGAACGAACAATTTTTCTCTTTGTTTCAGCAAATGGCCATTCCCAAGCAGTATCAATATGACAATTACCAATACCATAAACATCAACTCGTTTATTTTTCTCATTAGGATATTCATGGAAAACATCTTCAGAATTGATTTTATCACCTAATAATTTTTCTGCCAATTTACGACATTTAGCAATTGATTTAACATCATTAGGATCAAAAGTATTCATAATTTGAGTACAAATATCAGCAGCTTGATATTTTTGCCAATGTCCACCAGGGAATTCTCTTGTAGCATCTCCAAGAATCCAAAAATCCCAAAATAATCTTCTTGCTTCCATATTAGGTACAACTAAATGAGCTCGGTTCAAACGGAAATAACGATTTGGATCAGGTTCACCATCAGATCCATTTCCAAACATCCCATTACATGCAACTTCAATATAAAATAATTGTTTATCAGGAATTCTATATTCTTTAGGAATACGAAATAAATTACGATCTCCACCAGTGAATGCTTGTAAAGGTAATCCTTTATCATTATAAATCAAAGCTTCTGAACTCAGATCCCAATCAATTTCCAAAATTTCATAATCTAACCATTCTGGAGGAATTTCCAATGTAAATTTAATCCAAAAAGTTTTCCAAGAGGGTCCAAAATTATAACCCAATCCAATATTTTCCCAAGAAATTTCATCAAAATTGATTTCTTTAAATAATGGTCGTTGAGTCTTACCTTTAGAATCATCAGGAACTTTCCAAGATTTCAAATTGCCAATTTCTTTTCTATGAATATCATAAAATTTAGGTAAATTTAAATTATGAAATTGTCCACCAGTGTTTGTGAATTGTCTTAATCTATCATCATAAAGACGATCAATTGGTTTGAAGTTAGGTTGAAGATTGATGTTATCGTAACCCATGATGATGAAATTGGATAAGTTGTTTAATCAAAAGGGAAAGTCAAATGTAGAGAGTGAAGTAAAAGAAAGAAAGAAAGAAAGTAAAACGTTGTCAGTAGGTTTTTTTGGGAGTAGGTATTTTATGGGGCAACAACTTGGCAGCAAATAAAGTGAGGAGAGGAATTTAAGGCTGGGGGGCCGCAAGTAGTACTAATTGCAGTCTAAAACAGTAAAGAGAGAGAGACAGCAGAAAAAAGGGGTGACTACTACTACTACTACTATGGTAGGAGTTCCTTACATGCAGTATTCTCTCGATAAGATAAAGAAAAGCTAAGAGAGAGAGAGTACTAACAAAATCTGGCAACCAAATTGACTATGGCCAGCCCCTTCCACCAACCACCGATAAACGGGATTCTAGAACAATAGTAAATGATTCAATTCTCTATACTTTTATAAACTAAGATGTATATAAAGCCAATAATCAATCAGAAGAAAGCAAAGCCGCCATGAATCAATTCAATTATTGAGTATGAACTTCACTATCTGGTTCAATAGTAGCAATACCAGCAAAATCTTTAGGTAAAGCTTCAGCATGGATGGCTGGTAATTCAGCAGAGAACCCTTTGATCAAACTGAATTCATTAGTAATTTTACCACCCAATTCAGCAATCTTGGCTTTAATTGAAGAAGTTTGGGAATCATCACAACTTTCTTTTAAAGTGACAATGTAACCTTTTAATTCAGACATGGTGGCGGGGGATGATGATGATCTGGCGAATGTTTTAACTGCTGTAGTTGAGATGGTTTTGAAGTTGAACAAAGTGATAATTGATATAATTGCGAATAATATTAAACCAGTTAATCTCTTATTTGAATTCATAAAGTGAGAAAAAGAAAAAGAACAAGAAGAAGTAAAAGAAGTAGAAAGAGATAAAGTTTTTGGATCTCAGTCTGATTCCTTCCCATTTTTTTTTTGCCTCTCGCACGGAGAAAACTCGAACTCCTTGATTTAATTTCCGACTTTTTAGATTGCTGTGGATGGATGGATGGATGGACTAACAGTTACATTAGTGTGGGTTTCTAACAACTTTGTGTCAATTCTACTATCAACCCTATCAAGAACACTTGTTCAATTTCCATTGATTACAGTGAATCTTGTCATAGAATACAAGGAATTATTTGGATCCAATTGGCTTTGAAAGAAACGTGCAACACGAATAAACATCAACTGAACACGTCGTATTCGCCCGCCCCCGCCGTTTTTTTTTTCGCCCTTTCACCAAAGTGTCAGTCATAAATTATACCAAGCATCTATCTTTCTCCCTCCCCCCACACAACTTCAATTCCTGCCTACCCAAGTAGTCCCTGACTTAACAGAGTCTAGCCCAATAGTAATAATAATAATAATAAAAAGAAACAGATCCCCTTTCTGCGTGTATCAGTGTGAGTGCATATTTGTGAAAAATGTTAGTGATCATGCAAAAGTATTATACCCCTATTGATAGATTTATTAATAAATTTAAAAGGAAAGGATTTTGGTTATATACTGGGATAATTATACTTTCATTTGGATATGTAATGTATTCAATATCCAATATACCTTCATTACCACCGCCTCCTTCACCACCTTCAAAGAAACAAAAACGAGAAAGTAAGAAGAAGACGAACACCATGGGTATTGATAAATCTACAAAGAAAGAAATTGAAAATGAAGAAGAAGTTGATTTAGGACCAATTAATCCAGTTGTTCCAATTGAAAAATCAGATTCTAATGATCATATTATTAATTCATGGCCAAAAAGAAAATTATATCATTTTTTATTTGAAGAAAAGATTTATCCTGATATTGATGAAGATTTAAATTTAATTAAGAAACAAGTTATTGAAATTTATGATTTTAAAAAAAATCAAGGTACTTTGGAAGAGAAATATATTTAAAAACACGCTACAATTAATAATAGGTATAGTATAGGATAGGATATAGCTTTCCCATGTAGTAAATCAAAGTGTGTATGTGTGGATTGGGGTTAACCTACAAGGTGTGGAATTGTGGGTCATAAAAGGTGTGGGTTTGTGAAGTTGCAGATGACCACTAAAGTTGCAAAAAAAGCAAAAAAAAAGGTTACCTTGATTTTTGAATAACCATATATATATATATACTTCAAATACCTACTTTTATTTAATTGAATTATTTTATTAGTTTGTTTTCTTCTTTCTCAGTAGAAACAAATCTTCATGTCTAATGTGTTTTCACATTTTCATATTCAATTAAACTTCAAGTGTCGTGTACACCTGCATACTACACATTAGCACGTCATTGAATAGCAAAGGAAAAGGGAAACAACACATACACACCGAACACCAATGTAACCACCAAAGGAATACCAATTGAGAGGTACTAATACATTCAAGATGATGAATTGATGCCTACGAAATACCAGAATGAAATCATTGGAGGGCCCATATGGGAATGTATTTTGTTTGGAACTACACGACTACTATGAAAAATACTGGTCAACATAAAACTGGGGAGAAAAAGCCGAGAGTGGGATTTTGTGTTGAGTGAGTGTCAATTAATTAATTGCTTATGATTTAGAAGAAGCAAGTATATTACTAATTTTTCTTAAACACGGAGAGAGAGGGAGAGACTCCCTCCCGCAATTCAAATTCCTTGCTGTCTTTCTTTCTCACTCAGGAGGAGGGAAAAATTTCCACATATATAACACTCTAGTTTTTCTACTTTTTCTTTTGCCTTCCTTTTCATTCCCCCCCAACCCTTATATATCTATTAATTATTCATATTATCAAAAATGGTTAAAGCTGGTATGTACCTTACTACTACTACTACTTTCAATTGAGAGACAATCATTAGGCTGCAAAATGGAAATCAATTGATATATTGAAGAAGAAGAGAAATTGAGTGAATTTTCAATTACCAATTGAAGTAATTTCAAATATGCTCAATTGTCTGCAACCCCAACCCCAACCCCAACCCAAAAATTTGTCCATTTTACCAATTGCAACCAACCCTCTTCTCCAAAATCATCAATATCATCCAAAAAACATATACTAACATCTTTCCCTTCTTTTCTATTTTAGTTGCTGTCGTCAGAGGTGATTCTAAAGTTAGCGGAATTGTTCAATTTGAACAAGAATCAGAATCCGAACCAACAAAAATTTCATGGGAAATTTCCGGTAATGATGCTAATTCATTACGTGGATTCCATGTTCATCAATTTGGTGATAATACAAATGGATGTACTTCAGCAGGACCACATTTTAATCCATTTGGTAAAACTCATGGTGCTCCAGAAGATGAAGATAGACATGTTGGAGATTTAGGTAATATTTCAACTGATGCTCATGGTGTTGCTAAAGGTACTAAAAGTGATTTATTAATTAAATTGATTGGTAAAGATTCTATTTTGGGTAGAACTGTTGTTGTTCATGCTGGTACTGATGATTATGGTAAAGGTGGTTTTGAAGATTCTAAAACTACTGGTCATGCTGGTGGCAGACCTGCTTGTGGTGTCATTGGTTTAACTCAATAAATGTGCACCAATAACATATCCAAGCATGTTTTTAAAATCTCTTTTAAGTAGTAAATTTAAATATGTCTTGAATAAATACAAAAAAAAAATTAACGAGAGAATCAACAGATCTAAATCATTATCATGAATTGTATATTTATATTTTACAAAAGAAGGAACTTTTATTTTGCACCCTATATTCTATTTTAAGTATGAAGTATTATTATTATTATTATTTACTGAAAATAGTATCAAATTCAACCAATATGATACTTAATACTTCAGCATTAATATTTAAAGTAGGTTCAAAAATAATACAAACATTTTTTAAAGTCATTCGATTAATATTACTTTGTTGAATAATACTTCTTAAAAATTGGAAAACCACAAATGATAAATCATAATGAATTTTATCAACCATATTAACATCATTAAAAACAGATTTAAAAATCATACCCATTTCCAAACCACCACCACCATTTGATGAAGTATTTGATGATGATGAATTATGACGTAAAACAACATTACTTAAATGATTAGCTGCATTTATACCTATTATAGGAGTAGGTAATTCTCTTAAATAACTTTTAAATAATCCAGAAACAGTATGAATATCAGGTTTTAAATTAGAATTAAATAAATCAACATCATATTTAATATTAAATTGTTCCTTCAATTGTCGAATACTTGAAGCAGAACCAGATAATCTAAATATACCTTCTTCATAAATTGAACCAGTTTTAGTTAAAAAATCAAGACATCTAAAACAAACACTTGGTATTAAATGTCCTTTAAATGATTGATTTGATAATTCAAATGCAATTTTTAATTCACTACCAAATATCTTCTTTGCTAAACTTTCATCAAGATTCATTTGTGATAAATATTGTTGCATATTATCTTCTGATCGTGGACGCATGGATGAAGAAACACCACCACCACCACCACCACCACCACCGATACTTTGTTGTTGTTGTTGATGATGTAGTTGGGATGATGAACCTGATGCTGATGATGTTGGGAAATGTAATGATTGGGGTGATTGAATATCCGAATATGGGATACTTTCAGGATACAAATTATTATTAGTACTATTTTCTTCTGGTTCTGCTTTTGATCGGAATGGGAAATAACTACGTTTCTTAGTTGGTTTCTTTTGTGCTGTTCCTGTTGCTGTTGATGATGATGATTGATCATCTAATAATCCAATTGTATAATTCGACAACAGATCAGCTACTGATGCTGCTATTGAAGCAGGTGTATATCCATTTATCACCCCTGCTGAAGTTGTATTTGTTGTATTTGTTGTATTCATTGTATTTGACGTCGTTGCTTTCAATTCATCATTATTATCTTGATCATACCTACTACTAGGTGTAGCAATTGGATCATATATCGTACTTGTAGGATCTTGCTTCTGAGGGGAATTTTCCATTGATTCATTTGCAGTTGATTCCAATTCAGTAAATTCAATCAATGCAGTCACCCAATCATCTCTTTCATCATCAGATTCAGCACAAAAGAAATGTTTATTATTTGAAGAATGTAATTTTGAAGATTTCAAACTAGATTCCATAATTAAAAAAGCATGTCTATAACCTTTATCTTCAGCTACTGAATCCAGTGATTGTCTACCAATTTGTGCTCGATTTAATTTAATTTGTTCCAACATTGGTCCTCCTGGATTATCATAAATTTCCATATATGGACCATCAACTTGACACCAACGAATTTTCCAAGTACTTCCTAAACCTTTATAACGTCTAACAAGATAACCTTCTTTTCTAGAACCACTTTTAAAATCATCCAATGGATTAACAAAATCTAATGATAAAAATCGACATATATAATATAAAACCATTCTTGGAATATGAGGCATTACAAATATTGAATTAAAATAATTTTGTAAAGAAATTCTTCTAATTTCAATTTTTGATGGAGTTGCAGTTAAAAATAATTGTTTTTCAGGTAATGGAGGTAATCCAAAATATTCTACAATAGGTCTAATTTCATCATCAAAATCATTCAATTGTGAAAAACTTTTCCTAATTTTCCACATTTCTTTATTTGTTTCTCGATCATTAATTGATATAGTAACATTTGGATCATCATTTTTAGTAGATGTTTTATGAGATAATAAATTAACATGAATCGTACTAACAACAGATATAAATATCGTATGGAATTCATCTGGTTTAATAAACAATGTGGATTCATCAACATCCGTCTTTGGAGTATGCAAAAGATTAAAACTAGATCCAGGTGTTTGTGGAGTACCATGAAGATTATGTGTAGAACCTGTTGCAGATGTAGCAACAACAGTAGGCGATAGCTTAGTATTTCTTGGACTTGAAACATCATACGGTGGTGCCAATTGAGATGGGGTATTATACAGACTACTTCCTGATGTTTGTTTTTGCGGCACTTGCGGTGTTTGGTGTTGGTGTTGATGTTGATGTGGTTGTGGTTGTGGTTGTGGTTGTAATGGTATTGACGGTGCCGGTACAGATGGCAGCACTTGATAAGCAGGTTCCAATTGTACATTAAGTGTAGTGGCAGTAGGTTGTATTTCTGGAGTCCCATATCGTGTTGGTGGTGAATGATGTTCAACCGGTGGTGAATTAATATTTGCAACTGCTGCCTTTAATGAAGAAGGAGGAGTCAAATCAATAGAACTATCATTATTATTTTTTAATGGTAAATTAGGTGGTTTAATTCGTGATGATTTATAAGTTGATCCAACACTACTTGTACTTCTAGCAACACTCTTACTTTGTGAATATATCCTTGATCCATTATTATTGTTCCCCCCACTAGTTGGTGTTGTTGTAGATGATGTTGTAAATGTATTATTGTTGTTTATTATTACTGAATTATTATCAAGTTGTGATTTTGAACTTTCTAAAGTACTAAATTGACTTTCAGTTGGATCAATAATTTTACTTGAATCAATAGAATCAAAAGTTTGTAAAGTTATATTATCTAATCCAGTAATATTTCGACTAGTTTCAAATGTATTATCAAAAGTATCATTCTTCAGAATATTAACACTATCATCCAATATAGTTGATTTAATAGAATCACATTCATGATTATTATTAGATTTATCAATTTTATTATCAGAATATAAAGTATCAGTATCATTTCCTCCATTAGATATCGAAACAGCAGCTTGAGATGAATTCATAGATATAAATGATAATTTCTTATCCAAAGTTTTCGATTCATTGGAATTACGTCTTCTTCTAGATGATCTCATAGGAACTTCATTTTGTTGTTGTTGTTGTTGTTGGTGGGATCCATTTATATTATTACTTTCATTATTATTCTTATCACCACCACTAGTCTTTGTAATATTGTCATAATACTGATGTTTTTGAGAAGTTTGCAACCGTTGAGTTGGCGATAAAGGTGTATTATTTTCATTGGTGGAACGTTGAGGAGATCTTGGAGTTGGTACTATTGATTGTGAAACAACACTTGTGTTTCCTGTGATTGCTGCTGATGATGATGATGGTATTTGTTGTGATGATTCTTGTGTCATTGTTGACGATGCTTCAGTAGTTGTTATAGAAGGTTGTGTGGATGCATCGGTTAAGGTGGATGGTTGTGGCAGGTCATCAGATAATACCGTGGCACTATCATTATTATTGATATTATTGTTATTACTGCTCTTACTTTCATTAATAATCTTTGATATACCAAGTTGATTATTTAATTTCTCAATCAACTGATGTTGTTTATTCACCACTGTTTTTAATTCTTTATTTTCAAATAATAACAATTCAATAAATTGAGAGTCAGATATATTTGATCGATCAAAAGTTGAATCTGAAGGGTTAGGAGTAGTTGAAATAAACCGACGAGGTTTGTCCTGAGGTGCTGAGCCCATAGTCATCGTGGTTGTGTTCATGAAGTAGGGAAGTGGTAGTGGGTGGTTGGTTGGTTAGGTTAGTTTAGTATTAATGAAAGTGGTGGAAATTATTGGAAGTGGGTTTTGTTTGACGAGATTAAAATTATTTACAATTGTTATTTTTATTTTTCTTTTTTTGTTTTTTTTTGTTTTTGCTTCTCATTGTTTTTTATTTTGTTTGGGGTATTTTTACCACAATACAATACAAAATTTATTTTCACTAGTAGGTTTAACTAACAGAGTATTTTGAGTGCAGGATGAATCGCTATTCTGTTTCAAGGAAACTATTATTATTCCTCTTTATAACTTTCCTATCAACTGGACAGTTTAAACCACTCCTCTATTGTTAAATGATTGGCAATAAAGCAAAGTAACAACAAATCAAAAACAAATTCAAAATCCAAAACAAAAACAAGTGTAATTAAAACTGAGATCTTCCTATTTTCTCGTAATCAAGGATTGACACACACACACACCAGTTAACCAACATTGCTGTGTATAACCCCCCCTACTCCTACTAGTACTCTTACGATGAAAAGAAGAGATGAGGAGCAAACATTATTGCAAAATAAGGGCTAAAAGCAATAATATCTTATTTATTGCAACTTCATTTCCTGCTCAATAGGGTTATAATATATTATATTATAATATTAATTACTATGAAAGGTAAGTTTTTGCCTACTTTAAGTAATTCATGGTTATATGCAGGTCACACCCCCCCCCTCCGTATGCATAATTCACAATTCATTGAAATTTCCTTCATCATCAAAATCATCATCATCTATCAACTTATAAAGTAGTTTCCTAAAACATTCAAAACTAGGGCACAAATAGAGACCCCCCCATTTCATCTTATCTCATGGAAACATAACCCATACTTTTTATGTAGGGTGAGTTGAAGTTGAAATATTATTTGGTGGTGGTGGTGGTGGGTTTTTTTTTTTGTTTTGTTCTATTGGGGGAGGAAGGAGGGCATAATATTATTTATGTATGTTTCATATCTTTTGCGTCGTCGTGCTGCTGCTGCTGCTGTTGTTGCTGCCCCCACCGCCAAAAATAAATCCAATAGTCACAATAATATTATAAATTCTGAAGTATTGCTGCAACATGCTGGGGAGGGTTTTTTTTAAAAAAAGGTAACATTTTATAAATGATAATAAGGTCATGGATATATAAAGTTTACAGGGTTCAACAGTAGCAGTTTACCCTTTGTATTGTTGCAACAATTTCTGATTTTGAAGTATTTGTTTTTTTTTTTTTTGTTCGACGCAATGTTGGGGGCGCGGGAAGATTTCCCGTTGTTTCGTGGTACCATTCCATTCGACGCGTGGCGCTGTATCATTTCTTAAACAGTAACGGTTATGATGTCGATGATGATTACGGTGATGAGGCGATGGGGATGGGTCGCCTTGAACTGCAAGATGCAATCTACAACCAGATTCTTTTCCCTCTATTTTCTCTATCACGTGTTGTATTTATTACCCTATATATATCTAGTTTATAATAATTTAATTTTAATTTTAATTTTAATTTCTAATATTTCTCTCTTAATCATAGGAAACTTTCTTAAAATAAGATCTTGTATGTCTCATTAACTTTCTTTCATCATTTGGATCATGTCTTGGACTCTCAAGATGTATTTCTCCTCCTCTACCACCATCCATAATAATCTCTTTAACCATTTTATTCATGATTGGTAAATTTGCCATTTGTTGTTGTTGTTGTTGTTGTTGTTTAGTTTGATCATCATAAATATAATTTGCTGGCAAGATAGCATTAGGCATCATTGCTCTACCTAATTTAATAACTTCATTTGCCCATACAGTTATATCATTCTGTGGAGATTTATAAGGTGTCCAATTTTTCTTACATCCTTTTATTAATTCTTTCATAACTTGTTTTGAACCCCATGAATGATTCCATAAAAATTCATCATCATTATTTAATCCAATTAAATGAGAAAAAATCCCCGTTGTTAAAGCACCATCTGAATATCCTCCTTCTAAAAATGAAATCACTTTACCATTTGTATGAATTTCTGCTAATTTAACTACATCTTTTGTAAATCTTGCATAAAATGAAGTAGGTACATTTATTCCATGTCTTTGCATTTGTGGGTTTTCATATTGTGATGCATCAAATCCAGCACTTATTGCAATCAATGGTTTAAATGGTGGTGGAGGAGTTGGTTTTGTCATTGTGATGGGTTTGTCATTGTTGGTAGCGTTGTTGGTTGTTGTTGTTGTGGTATATAAATGAGGTTTCAATAAATATTTGTTATATTTCGTCAATTGATCAATATATTCTTGATAATCTTGATCATATTGTTTTTTAGCATTATTTAAAAATTGATTAGCTCGATTTAATATCGATACATATTTAGTTTGATAATGTTTATAAAATTCATCTTCATTTTCCCATTCTTGTAAATGAACATTCCAAATATTTAAATCATGATCCATTATACAAGTTGATGCATTTTTAATATTTTCCTTTGTAGCAAATCCAATTTCAGTAGGATATGATTTAATATCATGAATTGAAAAATATCCAACTTTAGGATATGTTGCAAATCTTTTCCCATAATCATCACGAGGATTTAATTTAGGATCAATTATTTCATCTTCTTCTTGTTGTCCATAATCTCCATGGAAACCAGCTCTTTCCCAACATATATCTTGAGATCCATCACCATGATGTAAATCAATATCTAATATCGCACAATGTGTAACACCATATGTTTCAAAAGCATACTCAATTCCAATTTGTACATTATTCAATAAACAAAATCCACTTGGTAAACATGCATGACTATGATGTCCCGGAGGTCTAATAACAACAAACGCAAGATCATGACTAGTATTAGTATTATTATTACTACTACACTCTTTGGTATGTTCTTTTTCCTTTTCCCTTTTCAGCTTAGTTGTGGTTGTGGTTGTGGTTGTTGAATTTTTCCCAAATAAACTATCAATAGCAGTCTCAATAGTTCCAATCACCCCTTCAATAGCATTAATAGTTTTAGGAGTCAAATAAATATCACCAGAATTCCAATCTTCCGGAATTTCCAATTGATCATTATTTAATTTTTCATTTGATTCTAAACATAATTCAAATAATTTTTTAGGCCAATTACGTCCATGAATTTTTCTAACATGAGATGCAAAAACTGAACCTTTTTTAATTGAATTTATAACTTTATAATAAAATGGAAACATTGAAATAGCACTTGAAATACCTATACAACTTGCTAATAATCGTTGAGGACGTTCAAAAATAGTAGATAAATAAGATTTTGTCACCCATTTTCTACCAAATGCATGTTCTGCAGAATATGGTGATAATACAATTAAAGTACGTTGAGAATCATTTTGAAATCTAGGTGATTCTTTTTCAATATGTGGATTACTAATTAAAAATTCTTTAAATGTATTGTTATATTTAATTAATGATTCATCAAGTAAATTAGAAGGTTTTAAAACTTCATTTAGATCAAGATCTATTTTCCTTTGATTATAATATTCTTCAATTGCAGGTGATCCATTCTTCTTAAATGATAAATTATTAGTATTATTTTTTGGTATAGATTGTTTGGTGGGTAGTAAACTATATCGTCTCTTTGTTTTAAATTTAGGTATTTGTTCCAGAATTTGTTCATTTTCTTCCAATTCTTCAATATCAACAATACTTGAATCTCTAGTATAATTAATCCCAGTAGTATTATAATGAGGTAATGTAGTATGATCAATTGAAATATCATTATCTTCATATTCAGTTGTAGTTGGACGTATAGTCAACGTGGTTTCAAATGCTTCAATTAAAGAATCTTCACTATCATTATCATGATTGGTTAAGTTGTTTCGAGACATCAATGAAATACCAAAAAAAAAAAAAAAAAAATGTCAATGATATACGAAGGAGTCTTGTTTGGGGGAAAAAAGGGATAAGTACAAGGGATCTCTCACTTAAAGGGTGAACAGGGGGGTGAAGTGGGAGAGGTTTATTAATCTTTTATAAGTAGTATGAGTCGATGAAAAAGAAGAAGAAGAAAAGCCAAATATTATTAAAATTATTTTTCTTTTTTGTGTGTCCCTTGATTTGATGATGATGATGATGATGATGATCTGTTTGATTTCGGACTAACAAACGACTGAGTCAATGCCAATGCCAAAACCGAAAAGATAGAAAATTGGCACTGCTTATATATATATACAATTGTTCAATAGTTATACTCCTCCCCCCCTTACACTGTAGATCATCCACATGATTGAAAGAAACAGAAGACTCATTACCTTATTAAGAAACAATATAAATAACCATCATCATCGTTATTATTGAAGATGATGATGTATTACATGATTTGTATCCAAAGGGGGGTGTGTGGGGAGGGAGAGAGGAACGCAAAGTTCTGGTGGTACGCGCGTCGTCGTTTGTGCTGCGAAACGAAGCGAAAACTGAAACCCACCGCCAAAATCAAAGTCAAACCCACCACCAAAGGCAAAAAAAAAATTTAAAATTTAAAATTTATTTGAAACATTGAAATCGCGTTTATTGTGATGCAAATTTTAATTTAAAACTAAAAACAGCAATCTAATCTAATTGTTAGACATATCATGATCTTGATTTCATTTCATCTCCCTTTTTAAATGACCTATATTATTACTTCGATGAGGTGTGTGATGTGTAACTAGAATTGATTATTTATTTTTAGGTAGATCGTATTCGTGTAGGTTTTTGAAACGAAAATAGAGAGGCATTGCTATCTCTTTGAAACGTCATGTATGAAAATACAAACAAACAACGTTTAATGTTATTCCATCCGCCACTTCCTGTAAAATAATCACTGATACTCAAAATTCAAGGTGTCCTGATGCTAAGAAATATTCAATTAGGCTCACAATTGATTTGATATTATCACATGATGATCCTTTTTCAAGAAGATTCAATATCAAAAACCTGTCAATTTCATGTCTTTCATTCAAACAATAAAGAATCTCAAAACTACAATGAACAAGCAAAAAAAACGTCTTCTTAGTTTTAATCACTACAATTGACTTATCATCAATGGTCGTATTTTATCAGTTTAAGCTCATGAGAGAAAATATTAAAGATAAGACCCTCCCCCAGTAGCCTTCTTTGACATATAACTTTGTTTTGCTTCGTTTCTACCCTCGGTTACAACATTGCCCAATTGAGATGGGTTGTTGTATTCTTGTGACTTAAAAAGGATGAAATGCGGAGGAGGGGCAATTCTAGAAAAATAGAAGCAATCAACCAGATTTCAAATAACAACCATTGATACAAGAGTTGTAATAATAGGGAGCCAAAAGTGAGAGATAACAGACAGTAGAATACAAAACCCAGCAGCATAAATTACACTTTAACAAAGCAAAAAAAGACTAAAAAGACAGAAAAAAACTCCGATCAACCGTATTAATTAATCACCTTTGTTTAGAATTATATACTTAATTGTTCTTGTCATGTGATAAATCTAATCAATTTAATTTGTCTATTTCTCTCTCTCTTGTGCGACCTAAAACCAGATTTGAGAGCCCGTTTGATGACGAAGTTGATGATGATGACGTACTTATTTTTCTTGATTTCCAAGATACTTGGTGGTGATGGGCTAAGTATTATTAGACAATTTTTCGGTGTTGATGTTGGATGAGTACTAATTGAGAGACGGGGTGTGTTTTTTTGGTGATGTATGACGATTATCAATACAATACATACAAAAACCCACGAACTCTATAAAGTTTAAAAAAATGTCTTTACCCCACACTTTGTCGATTTTTTTTTGTGTGCACTGTCTGTCTTCTTTTTTTTTATGTCGGAACTAAAAGTGAATAAGTGAGTGAGTCTTTTTTTTCTTTTCACAGCCGATGTACGTCTTGGTTGGCTTCTAGAGCCGGGCCGTTGGAATTTCTACGGCGCGGCCCGTCGTACTAGTTTTATGTTTACAGTACAGCCTTGGCCATGGTATAAAAGAACAATACGATAAGAAGTCCGCCCTGCTATAACGAGACAATAGAACCCTGCTTAGCCATCTAGCATTAATCAAGTAATATTTGAAGACCTTCATTTGTAAAGCAGCTAACCAATTCACAACATTCCTCACAATGTCCATAGATACCATTGATGCGGCAGATAGTAAATAATCTTCTATACCGATTATTTACATAACGTGTATCTTTTATGGTATTATATCTTCAATATTGTATCTCTTGGATAAGCGAATTTTATTTTTTACAACCAACTTCAGATTATATTTGCTCGATATTTTTTTACAACCAATCTACCACCAATAGTTCTCTTGCATTCTTTCTTGATTGTTTCATTCATCTACAGGAATTGAAGGGTTACAATCAATCATAGGATTAATAGAACACTTTTTTTGTTTATTTTCCTATATTCCGTGTCTCTATTCAACATAAGAGACTGTGCTGCAAATTTTTGACAAGAATTATCCATCGCCCTAGACAAAGGAGAACCACAAAACATTTCAGGATACACAGAACACAACCAAGTCATTAAGAGAACAGAAGTTAATATTCATAAACACTCCATTGGTATCTCCATTAAACCTTTGTTAGTTGATATTCAATTGGTTACGAAAAGGATCGACTATCTTAGTGGGTACGGGTATTTTTTTGGTTCCAGTGCACACTGTCGTACACAATTCCGAGACATTTTTTTTTTTTGTCTTTAGCTTACCCCATACTTCGGTGTTCCTTTTTTTGTTTTTTTTGGTTTTATTAAATTTCCAATATATAATTCTAACAGAATTTCTGCGGGTCACTCAAAAATTTACAATTTGTTCATTTTTTCTTTTCTTTCTCATACAGATTTCATACCCCCGTACTGTCCTCCCCCCTTCAAACCCACCACCAAAAACAACACATATTATTCACTCAAAAATTTTTGGTTGGCCATACTTTATACACACAAATCTCACCACTAAAATTTGTTGAATTGTCATCCTTTTAAGCTCAACAAAATTATTTAAATCCCTGAATTCCTTGAACTATTTGTTTTCATTATAGGAGTTCCTTCTAGAGAGTTGTTATCAACATAGCCTGCAGTATTAATTCGAAATCTTCCATTGGTTACTTTTTCGTCGTTCTCCGTCGTTCCTCAAATTTCATTACTCATACCTCGAGGGATTAAAGAAGAACATCCAAACATCAACAACAACAACTATATATATATATATTTTTGTGTTGGGTTGTCACAGAATTTCAGACATTTTTTGTTTCCTAATCTTGTTAAATAAAGTGTAACTGACATAAAATTAAAAAGATTTTTTTTTTTTCCTACGCACTCCCAATAAAAGCATAGTTGGTACTTTTTACATTCAAGGGACTAGAAATTATCTTCCAGGTTGTTCATTTCTTTTTTGACTTATTTCTTACAACGTTCATTTATTATTATATTGGTTCATTGAGTTGTGTTATTGCTTACCCTGTATCATCCGTTTGAAACATATATAATACCAATATTATCACTAGGATTTTCATAAAATATCTTGCTCATTATCAGTATTTTTTTTCTGTCTTGTACCACTCCTATTAACAAAAGAGAGAAAGGAAGAAAAAAAAAAAACCTAAACTCAATCAAACAGAAAAAAAAAATAAACTGAATGATTTCACCGACTCATCAGAGTTCGTACTTACCTTATTTTAATAATCCAGTTGCAATGACTGAGTCCGGAGATCTTAACATGAGTACGAATGCATCAACAGATACCAGCAGTACACCCGCTCCAACTTCTACAACTAAGAATACAAAACAGAAGAAGCAAAACAATAACAACAACATTACCAGTACAGCCATGTCACCAAGCGGGTCTGTTAATTCACAAAAATCAACTACGTCAGAAAAAAATTCGACATCAAAAAAGACCAAGAACATACCATTGGAGTTGACTGCCTTTGGAACAACACCTTCTGGGAAACCACGTTTATTTGTTTGTCAAGTCTGTACAAGAGCATTTGCCCGTCTAGAACATTTGCGTAGACATGAAAGGTCACATACAAAGGAGAAACCATTTAGTTGTGGTGTTTGTCAACGTAAATTTAGTCGTCGAGATTTGTTATTAAGGCATGCCCAAAAGTTACATGCCGGATGTTCAGATGCAATAACTAGATTAAGAAGAAAATCAATTAAACGGTCTCAAGATGGCGGAGAGGAAGAAGATGACGACGAGGATGAAGAAATGGAATATTATCCCGAAGACGAATCATCATCATCTTCTTCGAAGAATGGTAAAAATGGTATTAAACTGGAAACAGCACCAGAGTTTAATTTAAATCTATTTGATAACAAATCGAAAGTATCTAAAGCCAAAGTTTCAAAATCATCTTCTACATCGAGAAAAAGTTCAACTAGTGCAACAAGAAAGAATTCCACTTCATTACAAAAACAAGTTTTTGATCAACGTAAAAAAGCTGTCGATTCAGCTCTAGTAGCAACTGGAGGTAGTGGCATGTCGGTGACGCCAACTAGGAATAGAAGAGGAGCATCATTTTCAGCTCAATCAGGAGCAAACTATGCTATGAACATTCCAGAGTTTAATGATATATATCCACAATCAGACAACGTTGAATTTTCAACACCACAATTTCTTCCTTCTTCATTTGATAATGAGATGAGTTGGCTAAATAATATACCAAGTATACCTGGCTTATCAGATTCCAATTTTGCTGCAAAAATGATGCGCCAAACATCAATAACTACATCAACAGATCACGGTACTCCTCCAGTCAATGTCAGTCAACACGGATCCTTTTCTCATGCATCTACTTTTTCTGCTACCAGTATGGGCCAAACGGCGTCTGAGAGTATCAATAGTTTGAATACACCTTTTGATGGTTCATATATGATGCCAACTGCTACCATTAGTAATCAGGAAATCCAAAATGGGGTTGCTGCTCATCATTTACAGCAACAACAACAACAGCAACAGCAAAATCATCATCATCAACAACAACAACAACAACAACAACAAATGCAGAACCAAGGTTCTCTTGGGATAGGTGGAACTGATATACCTGGTGAGGATCATTTTGGATATTCATTTTATGATATACCCGAAAGTATGCTAAGTTTCCCTTTTGATACGCCGCAAAATGAAATGTCCTCTAGGCCAAATCAAATGTTTAAACCTTTAACACCTATTAGACAGGAAATGGATGATGAAATAGTTTCTGAAGCAACAGCTATTAATAATAATAATAACAATAATAATAATGCCGATAATATGAATATTGATATGCACTTTCTTAATGACATTGACGATATAGGACACGATCAAGTTTCCAAATTTATGCCAGGAGGTTATTCATTCTATGGAGATGCTAATTTATCAGCACCATCATCATCAAATGATTTCAATTCACCAAAGAATGCCTTTTCACCAAATCAACTGAATCATCATTTTATGAATCACAACAACAATCAATTACACAACACAGAAAGTCCAAATCAGTCAATGATGAATAAAATCAAACAACATAACTATTCTAGCAATAAGCTATTCACCAATCACATGAGGCACATGATAAATAAAGCTTTAAGTAAATATCCAATAAGTGGTATTATGACACCTACTATTCCATCCAATGAAAAATTAGAGTATTATTTGACTATTTTTGCCCAATCATTTTTAACACATTTTCCATTTATTCATGTCTCTAAATTAACTGAATATGAGATTATGAGCATGACATCAAATGAAGAAACTAATAATGAAAGTGCTCGTGTTTGTCTACCATTATTAATTGCTACTATTGGTGCGTTGTTATCAAGTAATAAAAATGATGCTGAACATCTTTATGAGGCTTCAAGAAGAACAATACATATTTATTTGGAAAGTAGGAAGCTGAATACCGGTGAAGAGAATGGTAACAAGGATAAAGGTGCAACAGGAGGATCTTCTGTGAATCCATTATGGTTAATTCAATCTTTAACTTTATCTGTTATTTATGGATTGTTTTCTGATAATGAAAATAATGTTTATATTGTGATTCGTCAATTGAATGCTTTGAATTCATTGGTTAAAACTTCAATTAAGAGTAATAGACAAATATTGTTTTCTAATAATGGTGAGGATGAAGAGATTTATAATAAATTAAATTCATCTCCAAATAATGGTAATGGTGGTGGGTCTTTATTTTCCAATAATTTTAATGATGAGATGAGATTTAAGAATAATATTAATTTACAAGCACAAACAAGAATTGTATTGATGATTTATCGATTGACCAATTTCTTATTAATGATGTATAATGTTCCATTAACTTTATCAGTTAATGATATGAATAAATTAACGTTACCAACGAAGAATGATGAAACATTATGGAGTTTTAAAAATTATCAACAATTTCAAGAATTTTCTCAAAAGAATAATAAAACATTACAAGATTTTTTAAATGATGATGTTGAAGAACCAATTATTTATCGAGAATTATTATTAACATTAACTAAATCTGGTACTCCTGATAAAGTGATTCCACCTGATGTTGAGAAAAAAGTTGTCCATCAATTAACACATATTAGTAAAATGGGAATAATATGTTTGGTTCATGGATTATATGAGATTAAACAATATCAAGAAATGAAAAAAGTTGATGCTTTTAAGATATTAGATCAATTGACTAAATTTTTCCCTCAACAAAATGATGGTAATGGTAATGGTGGTGTGATGGTGGATAATTTTAGAGTTGTTCATAAAGATATGGAAAAGATAGATTATGCATTATTAGTTAATTTTACTAAAATTTCTTCATTAATGGATTTCAAATTAGTTAAAGAACAAAGTTGGTTGAAAACTTATGATGGTTTAGCTACAAATTATCAACGATTATTGGATTCACATGTAACTGGAGCATCAGCAATGAATGATTATGATTATTTGAAAATTGTTGATTGTTGTTTACTGATTCTTAAATTGGTTTTATTTAAGATTGAAGATGCAAATAATTCATCATTGAATGGACAAACTGGTGGAAGAGGAGCAGGAGGAATTACTCCATCATTTGATACTGATTTTGGTTATTTGAATATTAATCTTAATGGTGATGGTGGTGGTGGTGCTAATACAGAAGATAAATTATCATTTACTGATGATACATTACAATTTGATAAAGAGAATACATTATCACATTTTGAAAGATTTATGAATCAAAAAATATCAGAAGAAATTGAAACTTCAAATAATTTAATTCATTCACAAATGTTATTTCATATATTTACAGTATTATCAATTTTTTCAGTTTATGTAATGAAAAAAAATGATAATAATTCATCACCATTTACAAATACTGATTTAATATTTGAATTGAATCATAGATATAGTATGGTTCTTAATTTATTAGAAAGATTGGAAAATTTCCTTAAATTGAAATATCAATCATCATCTTCATCAACAGCTACTACTGGTGCAGGCACAAGTACAACGATGTCGATGAAATTAGAACAAGATTTCACAAATTTGTATCTTTATAATGGAGGTGATATGTCCAATTCCACCACAAACAATAACAATGGCAATAATAATAATAATAATAATTCTTCAAATAATCCACAATATGGATTAGAGAAAACTTTATACATTTTGAAAATTGGAGAAGTTGTTTTAAATTATTTATATGATTTAAATATTAAAGTTTGTATTTTTAAAAAATTGGGTAGTAGTTTATCACAAATTAGAAAATACTTGATTGATAATGAATCAAGTCTAGGTTGAGAAAACAAAATGAAACAAATCAAATCCAAAAAAAAAAGAAAAGAAAAGTATTATATATATATATATTTATTTATTTAATTTAATTTAATTTATTTATTGTATAAATTTGTCTAAATGATTTCTCTAATGCATATGAGCTCTAGGATCATATAAATTCTCATTCAATTCAACACTATACATAAACGCATCCAAAGGTTCAGAACCACCACCACCACCACCACTAGCTCTGACACCATTTGTAGAATCACCACCATATGTTCCATTCGAAGTCCCACTATTATTACTAGATATAGAATCAGGCAGATTTGAATAATTGTAACTATATACATTATTCATTGCTGTATGTTGTGCTTGTGTATGTGTATGTGGACCACCACCACTACCATTGCCTGGATGTTGTTGAAAATAATTGGAATCAATTGATTGTTTCATTGTTGCCATTGGTAATAAGTTTCCAAATGTATCTATGAAATTATCATATTCTTCATTGAATGCAGCACCATCAACTCCACCAGATTGATATTGATATTGCTCTTGTTGTGGGTGTTGTTGATGTTCTTGATGATAATGTTGTTGATGTTGATGTTGTTGTTGATATTGTACTTGTTCTTGTTCATGTTTTTGTACTGGGTTCTTGTTGTTGTTGTTGTTATTTTCTTCTTTGACATTTTCTTTATCATTAACTTTTTCACCATTAAAATCAAGACCAAATCGATCCATAATTGCAATTTGCATTTGTTCCACAATATTATGAAATCTTAAAGATATTGGATTTGAATGACCATAATATTTGAAAATTTTTTTAGAAAGATTTAAATTCTTCATTAAATTAACAGTTGAATAACCATCAGCAATAGTATATCCATTCAATTCTAAATATAATATTGATAATCCAATAATTAAACTAGCCATTAAACAAGTATGTGTTAATCCATTCAGTTCTGCTCTTGCTGATCTATAACTTATTGAATTGATATAAGTATCCACTAATTGAATGATTAAAGTTGATGATTTAGTAGTTGCTTTACAAAAATTACACATTGAAATTTCAAATCTTGTTTTTGGTCTCTTTAAAATATTTCGACTTGTTTTTTTCTTTTTATGACATATAACAAACATGAAAAATGGTCGACATAACAAGACAATTGAATATAATTGTGCTAAATGCATGATTAATAATGGCATCTTATGATCTGTATAATCAACTACTTTAGCATCTTCAAATTTTTGTTCAACATCAAAAATTTTATGAATTTGTAATTCTTCAGGTAGATTTAAAGACCATAATTTTAAACCAATTGCTAATTTTTCAGCTTTATAAGGATTAATTATTCCATCCAAATAATAATTCCTAACGATTTTACCAAGTAATTTAGCTACTTTACATGCTTGTAACATACATTCAAATCTAGCATTCTTTATAGGGTTCCCAAATTTATCAAACACATCGAAAATATCATCACTATCAAAATCATCCCAATCATAATCATCTATAATTAAAGGACGTCCTAATAATATCGAAGTTATTCGATCTAAAATATATAAAGTTTTAAATAATCTTCTTCGATGGATTCGATATTGATGATCTTTAAATGATTCATTAATAAATTTTCGATGTAATCCTAAAGCTTGTGCATTTCTAATTGCCATTCCCAACATTAACCATGCTGTATTTCTTGCTTGTTTATTTTGATAATATAAAAAAGCTAATGAATAAGCTTCAGTTATCCATAATTTCCCACTACTCATATGTTTTTTAGCTAAATGAAATCCATATTCAAAATATGCTGATGATTGCATGGTGGGAGATTGTAAATTCCCAAGTATTGGATCATTAGTACATTCACCATATAATAACCCTAGTGAAATAACTAAATTTAATAAAGATATTTTATCAGGGGTACATTCACTATAATTTTCATAAACTGGATCAACAATATATTTAGTGAAATATTCAATATTTACAAAATAACAAGCTTGTTGAATATTTATATAAAATATCTTGATTATATCATTTAAAATTTGTCGACTTGGTAATGCAACTTGAACAATTTCCATTGATTCATCAGGTTCATCAATAACTTCTAATGAATCACTTTCAGATGTGAATTTAGAAGGACCAATTTTTTCATTAAAAATATGACGACATTCAAAAAGAAATGATAAGGGGGAACTTTCTCCAACATATCTTAAATTTCCTTCTGAATCATATAAAACTCTAGGTTGTTTACTTTTTTCAATTTTAACAATAACTTTCTTTAATGCTGATCCAAATGATTCAGCCAGATTCGCATCAAATTGTGGTTCTCCAAGTTTATGTTTTTCATTTTGGTTGTTGTTATAAAGAATGTCATTAATTCCATTAGTTGGAGTCTCTTTACCATTTTGCAGTATTGGAGAAGGTAATTTCACAACGGATTCATGTCTTTCTTTCTCATTGTTATTTTCTTCTTGTTCTTTTAATTCTTCATCATTAGCATTCACATATTCCACTTCAACATCCTCATCCTCCTCCTCCTCTTCATCATCATCAATTTCATTTTGCTTATTATCTAGTTTATGTAGTGGGAAAGTCAACAACGGTTGGAAATGATTAGGAACTTTAGATTTTCTAGTCAATGCTTTCAAAGCCTTTTTATCAAATGCATCAGTATCATCTTTAGATACTCTTGACCCAGTTGTATCAATGATAATATCACTACCTTTGATATTAGATTTATTACGAGTAGTTCTTTTTTTGTTTTTACGACGAATGGTACGTCGATCAATAATACTGAATTCACATTCAATACCTTTCTTAGTACATAATTCACATGGTGAGATGCCTGAACATTTGAATTTTCTCTTTTTACAATAGTCACAAGCTCTTGATACTTTTGTTCTTTTATCTATATCAGTGTCCATAGTTGCAACGTTCATGATTGTGTGGGATAAGGCGGGAAAAAGATAAGATGGATGTTGGGGTCTGTGTGAAAGGTGAAATGTTGGGTGTTAAACTTGTTGAAGCACAAATGCAAAATGTCCAAATGAAATATGAATATAATAAGTAAACGAAACAAGTTTAAGTGGGATAGACGGTAAATTAAACAAGTTATAAGTGTATGAGTGTGTAATATCTGTTTGTATAGGAATTTTTTTCCCTGTATAAATTTTACTACTGGTACTATTATTATTACTACTGGATATTATTCACTACTTAACCACAGGAACAAAACTACAAACGTACCCCCGCCCCGCCCCAGGCCTGCCACCCCCATCAATCAATCAAAAAAAAAAAGACCAGAGCTAAAACGCAAAAAAAATCCCGCAACTATCATTCTGCTTGACCCTTTTAAGAGATTCCACATATTAATTACATATTGCTATAACATTAAATTTCAAATAATACTCGTTGTCATTAGTGGTGGTGGTGGTGGTGGTGGTGGTCTGATAATTAAAACCTTGTTTTATTCTTCTGTCTTGTCCCCTCAACTGCAATAATTAATAAAATTTTTATGTTTTGTATGTAAGATTGCAAAAAGCAAAGCAAAGTCAAACTCAACAAAAAATTGGGTCAAAGGATGAAAGGAAAACAGGGTGGGGCAAAAGGAGGTGGCGGTGGCGGCGGACAGTGCAGGGTGTAATAGCTGGTACTGTATTGTACTGTATGGACTAGTATAGATAGATCGGCCAGTGGCCCGTATAAATTGATGTGTGTTCATAACGGTTTTCCACTCTGTGCATACATTTTGAGCAAATAACTAAATAACCTCGGGGTTAAACTGGAAATACACCTATTTTTTTTGTGTGTGATTACTGATTTTACTCTACCTCTTACGTCCGACAATTACGGAGGATACACATCATACAACATACAATCTCTGCCACCTGCTTCTGCCTCCTTAACACATTATGAAATACCCCCCCCCCCCCGGGGTTTGAAAAATATAGACAAGAAAGAAAGAACCCTGTGTTACAGAAGTTAATCCCCATCGGACTTGTAAAAAAAATATTGCAACCTACGCATGTATTGAGAACATTGCCAATCAAACCCGCATGAACTTGCTGTGACACACTACAGGAAGAAGATCGTTAACTCTTGCCAATGAGATTTATTCCACTTAATACCATTATTAGAAGACATACGTTTATTTTTTTATTTGCAAAAAGATTGATTAAATCTCGTATATGCTATTTTGATTTATTGTCACTCATAATTTGACAGCTCGGTTTCCCGTGAAATTTACCTGGTACAGTTAAACAATTGTTAGTTGTAAGTTTTCTAGAGAATGGGTTTTTACAAAGATAGGAAAGAACAAGATGTAAAAATTATATCCCCAGTTTTTCTTGGACAAGTGTCAGAATGGGTAATTATAAAATCTATAAATTGCACTCGCCACGATTTTAGGTTAGTTTAGTGTAAACCTAAGCATGGACCAATGCTACAATCCGTTTGGTATCCCAATGATTATAGACCTATAAATATACAAGAAAAGATGAATCAATTTCTAACCAGCAAAAGGTCCCATACCAATGCATACACTCTAAAAACAAAAAAAAGAGTTTTCACCTATCAATGCATTGTCCAACAGGTTATGAGCCAGTCTTTAATTTTGAAATAATCAATCAAATGACAATTTTAAAATGAATGACTAAGGCGCACAACCTCTTGGGCAGTATCATTGGCAAGTAAAGACTTTGTTGAAACTCTGCTGAATCCATACTAGTTTAGAAGAAATAAACCCACCCCTTTTTCATGAATCTGTAGATGGAACCATACCATACCTCCCCCCAACAAACACCCAAATTGTATAATCACCAGTGCCTTTTTCATCAATAACAAATCATGGGAAACATAATGTCAACTTTCATAACAATGCCTTTTCCATGGATTTATCATTGAAGAAAATAACTCCTGCTAATTTAGACAATAGATGATTTGACGGGGGTATGACGTAAATTCATCAGTCAATGACAAAAAAAATCACCACTGATGATCTACCCTTTGGAATTAGTAACAAGACCCAATTGATTGGGAGAGACCAAACTTATTAGTAATGCAAGTCTAGACTTTCTCAATATTCTACCATCAAATACCAACCAATTGCTATTGAAACCTAGTTTTAACAGCTTGAAAAGCAGCAGGAAGTACAGCTACTTATGTTTGGATATTGAAATATGCCTTTTAAGAAAAGAGGGGGTTGGTTGAACAATGTGTTGATGGAAAAGAAAGAAGAAAATTTTTTCATTAAAGAAAAAAAAAGACAAGGCAAAGAAGATTGAGTTGTTTATATACATGGTTTTTCTATCACGTGACATGATTAATTAACAAGCAAAGTGAATAATTTTTTTTTCGCTTGGCTGGCTGGCAGTACAGTGTTTTCACAATAAAGTTCGCTCGCTGTGAGAGAAAAGTTCGCGCCGACAAAATATAAAGTTCGTCCGACGAAAGAGAAAAGTTCGCGCTGACAAAAATAAAAGTTCGCACTACAGAAAACAAAAGTTCGTGCCAGCAAAATGAAAAGTTCGCGCTCAAAATTTGCAAAGTTCGTCTGACCTGAGAGAAAAGTTCGCGGCCAATGTTAGCGTTTTACTAACAATTGAAACGAACTTTTCTCTCACGAGGTGCGAACTTTGTATTTTGTTGGAGCGAACTCTTCTCTCAGGTGGGACGAACTCTTTACATTTACAGCGCGAACTTAATTTTTTTGCAGAGCGAACTTTGTATTTTCTCAGAACGAACTTTCCTCTCACGTTGAGCGAACTTTTATTTTTTGCGGAGCGAACTTTATTGTGAAAACACTGTAATATTCGTTTTGTTTGTTGCATTACCGTTGGGGAAAAAAATGAATAAAAAATTTCATATAATCTCCAAAGTATTGTTTCCATTACAACAATATATTCATACCTACCTGGTCCCACCCCCAGCAACATGGCATTCTGGAGCTCTTCATCATCATCATCATCAACAGCAACCCCATCACCATCATCTTCAGAAGTATCACTGAAATCACAACAGATTAAACAAGATCTTCAAAATCAAATCAGTCAAGAATTAGCAGCTGCTAATGCAACTGAATTAGTAAGAACAATAACTGAAAATTGTTTTGATAAATGTATTTTAATACCTAAAGATACTTTATCACCACATGAATTAACTTGTATTTCTCAATGTAGAGAAAAATATATGAGGTCTTGGAATGTTATTTCAAAAGCTTACATTGGTAGAATTCAACAAGAACAACATCATTAAATACACATTGTTGAATGGGGAATGGATTCGAAAAGAAAAAAACCCTTTAGTCCTTCTTGTCACATGTTTTGAACATAGCTGGACCTTAGGTGTCTTTTCTTCGTTTTGGTTGAGCCTAAGCAATATGCTTTATATATATTCTGTGTCTCTTTCATGAACTAGAAACAGACACACAATTGGCATAACCAAAAAGAGATATAAGAAGAAATCCCATTACATAGCTGCATATGTACATATATATCTGTAAATACACAAATTTGAAATTGGCGGCTATAGAATGTAAAAGATCTCTATTTTAACGTGGGAATGGTGGTGTTGGTTCTTCAAGGGTCATATTTGGTCGTGTTTTCCGCGCCAAAAAAATTGCGTTGGTACTAACATTTATTTCCCAACAGCGAAAATTCCATACCCAGTGGCAACACTACTATCAACCAACAAGAAAGAAAGAAACACAAGATTTTTTTTAACAATAATGGCATCTGCACAAACGACAGTAGCATCTGAATACTCCTCCGAGATCCAATCGGTACCAATTGAGCATAGATTCAATCCATATTCCGATAATGGTGGTACGGTTTTAGGAATTGCAGGAGAAGATTTTGCAGTATTAGCAGGAGATACAAGACAAGTTGAAGGATATTCTATACAATCAAGATATGAACCAAAAGTACATGATGTTGGAGATAATATTTTAATGACTGCAAATGGATTTGCAGCTGATGGAGTTGCATTAATTGATCGATTTAAACAACTGTTGATTTGGTATAAATTTG